>CAJVPJ010001152.1:0-11878 GCA_910592205.1 Paraglomus occultum | reverse complement strand
AATAATGTCATTGTGCAAATAAAAAAGGAATGATATGTACATGATAATACATATCGACAATCAAAATTTACGACCGGGCGAAACGTTTTCTCTCCTTATGTTGCAAGTTCTTTGAATATAATTCGTCCTGACGCAAAATCGGATGGTTTCTTTGCATGATATACTCTACCATATTTTTGATCTACTCATGTAATCACAACTTGCAGATGACTGAGAATCTAAAACTTGTTACCACACTTCATATATATCGATTTAACGACTAGTTTAATCATCAATCCAACAGCACCAGGTTTCAAATTGCAATTCTCATCTATCATTTATCTAACCACTTTTGTAGGTAAAACGGGTCAGTCTTTAAATCAATAGGGCCTATTGAGGCTTTGTGTATTGACGAGATAGATGAAACGAATACGAATAAAAAAGCTTGTGCTCGTGCTCGCGCTCGCGTTGTGATTGTGATGGTTAAAGACATTTATGTTACTATGTAATAATTTTTTAAAGTACAAATTCCGTGCTACCAATCGCTCATTCATATTACACCAGCTGCGCATTGTACTGTCAAGAATTTGCCTAGAACTCACAGAGATGGAGATTACTGTATACAATACTTCCTCTGATACATTTTTGGAAGCGTACAGGACCTGCCCAGTGCCAAATGATATATTGATTGCTCTTAGGGACAGAATTTGAAAACCTCTTATTCAATCGATTGATATTCTATCCCAAGCTGAGTAGAGCAACATTGGACATTCCATCAGTTAACAACCGCGGCTGTACGAACGTACTAATTGGGCATTTATAATTACACGTATTGATAACAAACTACGATAATAATACAATCAGCTTGATACATGCATGCATTTTTGAGCGAATACGTTGAAGTCCATCGTAATTAGCTGCCTCTGTAGGTTGTGTATGAGAACGGACTCAGTAATAATGGAATATGATAGTGCTGATTCACATCTTCTATTTGAAAGATTATCTGCAGAAGAGGATGTGTAAATAAGGCGTGCAATATTCAAAGACGATCGATCGACTTTTCTGTACCTGAACGTAAGGATAAAAGGTCTTTTGCTTCAATTTGTCGAAATATTCTTTCGTATAGAAGGTGATCCTGAATATGGCCTTTGCGGGTGGCCCATCACCGTAGTCAAATAACTTTAATGATTTCTTCCAATCTGGTGGAAGCAGATCAGGATTGATCAGGTTTGGGATTCTGCCGTCATTATTTGTCTCCCTATAAGACAACCGCAAAATACAGTATAAGTTTGGATAATAACATTTTCTATTAGCGGTGCGGTTGATCTAAGAATACCCTTCCGCAATAAAACCCCAAGTATCCTCGGTTTTATTATTAGTTTCAGGTGGGCTCTTTAACTCCAGTTGAACTCGTATTCCGGACGCAGGACGACCACATGAAGAGTCAAGAACGTGACAAGTTATTGGAGAGTATGTGGAAGTTGTCTGTTCGATCTGAATATTGGCCGACATGATTGCTGAGAACAAATAACTGTGATCTGCAATTAGTATTTCTTTTGAAGGGAGGCGATCATTTCGCCGACAATCATTTCACCGACAATTATTTCACGACAAATGTTCACCAACATTATTTCAAAATTATCCTTTTTAGGTAATAAATTGTCGGCGAAATGAACTGTCGGTGAAATGATACGGACCCCTTTTGAATACCATAACTGTTGCACAAAAAAATACAGATAATGAATCCCTTAGGATACGAAGAATAAATTATTTTTAGAATTATAAACCACTAATACACCATTTTTGACAAGCCTCGGATGCTCCGCCTGCGTCTCAGTATAACGCGCGTGACGTTTGTCCAATTACAATCGAAAGTAAATGCGACTTGACGCATCTCAATTGTCGAGTTGCGTTGATTATTTACTTGAATGCTTTCACCAATAATTCAAGTACGATACTTATGAGATGTAAACTTAACTAACAATTTATAAATTCTGGTTGTCTCCGAGTCAGATTGATTCAGTAATTCTCATTTTTTGTTCAAGTCGGAAGATAATTTTTGCATTCCAGCCATACTAATACTGTTTAATTGAGCGATAATAATAAAGGTTTTTTGTGTTCACTAACTGTTAGACCTTTTGAGTTTAAATATATACGATCAGCAGCGATTTTATATTGCCTATATCTGAACAATTGAAGAAATTAAGTTTTAAAAATAAGTGTTGAATGTAAAGAAGATTTCGATAATGGCATCTTACCACATGTAAGAATCGTGGTTGAGCCATGAGAAACAGGGTTAATTGCTTTTGTAATTAAGAAAAAACAAATATAGCCCTTCCTTGTCCTCACCCTAACAATTTGTACAAACATAATTTGATGACAATCTGTCAAAAAGACTGTGATTTTTCTGATGCTTCAATGCAATCATCAGCATACTGTAAAGCCTGTCCTTGATAACTCAGCATAAAGCATGAACCAAGAGGCGCCCAGCACTTCTACAATATGTGGAGTTAGAGAATAGTCTTTGGAATGAGTAGAAATATCTGGGGCCTTTCCATTGAGATACTTTGTCATATGAGAATCTACAGCTTTAATAGGTTCATTATCATCTAGTTGTTTAGTATCTTGTCTGTAAAATATTTTTGGTATGTGTCTTCCTTGTCACCTTCGGTGCCGGTATATTGAACGAAAGTGGGCGTCCTGCCAGAGGAAACCACAATGTTTCAATGTGTGTTGGAGTATATGATTTCCACAAGGAGAGCTGTGAAGCTGCATCCAAAAATTGCTTCAACATGTAGCCTTTTATTTCTTTCTTGTTCATATGCTAATTCCCTTTCAGCCGCTTTACATTTTTCTTTTTCAAGTTTACCTGCATACCCCAGAATAAATTGACATCAAATCAGAGAACAATAAAGTGCCGAGCAATTATCTTCTAAAAAGAAAACATAAGAAAATAACTGCCCTTTCCCGGATATTTGAAAATTTATAACAAAAAGGTATTACTACGTTTACTCTACACTATGTACACACGTATTCTGTCTACACTACTCTACCTTATGTACGCACTACTCTAGGTCCCCAACGTCCGAGTCACAAAGTCGTTACCTGGTTCAGCAGTTGTTGGCATAAACGCTCGCACTTGTATCTCCCACTCATTCTTCGCCGCTTTAATTCATTCCTTTCCTTGTCCAGCCTGTCAAACACTCTCTCCTCCACTGGACTAAGGCCTTCTTCCTGTTTATCCTCCAGCCGTTTCAGCTGCAGTCTCCGCCTTTGTCAACTGTTCCCTCGCGTCCTGATACATCTCCTGTTCAGTACTGGCCATTTTTTTCGTTCGTAAATATGTGCTGCGCGATGTGATCTAGACCTTTTCACGATTATTAATTGTGCAGTTGTATTAAATATGACGAATAAAATTTTACTATTACTATAAGTCAACTCACATTTAGAGTGATCGCATCACACGTAATAACAATTGTATGTAAAAAATAGAAACTTCTTTGTTTGAACAGAGCCAAAACAACGATCTCCACCAAACAACGTTATTTTTGTGATTGTAGTCTATGATAGCATGATAGTATAAATGGAAGCCCATGTTTTCATTAATGGCAAAGATTAACATAATCAGGATATTTACAATAATTGGTGCACGTATTTTGTCATATTGACTTTATTGTTCTTTAAAAACTAGAACGATTGCATGAGAGGAATACTTGAACCCAAAGTCATTGGTGAGTACCCCATACTTTGGTCGCTCTATGTTACATATTATTATTATTGCTATTGACGTCTTCATTCTCTGTTTTTTTTGTTCGTATTGCATTCTTGGATGTTCTCTTCCTCGGATTTGTTTTTCGCTGGTAGAAACTTTTTAAAGTGGAGGCAGCAACGCCCTTTTCTTCGCGTAATTTGCGGATGTCAGTCGCTAGCTTGTCAAATGAAGTTAAATGGATAGTCTGAGTCCAGTCCAGACTTTTTATCAAATATGTTTTCCATAGATTCTCGATGTATTCTAGGTATTTTCGTTCACTGAGTAGTTTAACGGGTTTAGATTTTACTTTAAATTTTCTTGGCTCGATTGCTCGAATTATTGCTTCAAGCTTTTGGTTTACACTGTCAGCTGATTATAAATATTATAATGCAGCGAGAGATCGAGAACAAATCCTATTAATAGCTCGCAAAAAAATGCGTTTAATAATGATTATTGGAGTTTGTAATTTGATCAATCGCAAATTTGGTTTTAGATGAATTGGTGCTAGTCTTATAATCAATCGCCCAGTTTATCAAACGCGATCAGAATTATGAGCGTTCATTATGACCATGGACGTGATACAATTGATTTGCCGATCAAACGACTACTCTCCTAATGACTTATTCTAGTGTTTTCCATTATTTTATACGATATAGATTTTGCTTGTCATGAGTTGTGTCGAATTTATACTACTCAGGCCATAGCGAACCAAAATTATCGTATATATTACTATTCTCATTCAAACAGTATATAAAAAATTATGGAAATTTGTCCTGGTTGTTATTAACATTAATATAAAAATAAGTTTTTCAAGTTTTTTTTTTTTCCGGTTCATTATGGTGTTGATGTTAAGGCTCGTTTATTATTATTAGTTATGTTTTTGCGTTTTTTGGTAGATTTCATAAGTAATTTTTTCTTAATTTAGATATTTTTCAAGAATTTTGGTGCCATTCATTTTAAAAACATATGGACAATCTTTTCTCCTTGAGCTTCCTTTAAAATGCTTCTAATAGTACTGTAATTCTTTGGTTCCATGGTGGACTTGATATAAATTAGTTTCATATTAATATTTTTATATAGAGATAGGCCTAATGAAACGTGTTATAATTGTTAATAAACACTATGCCAGTCTCAATTAAAATTTAGTCATATATCCATAACAAATCCAAGAGTCTATAAATTATGTCTGAGCCATAGCTGTGCCATACAAGCAACCCTTTCCAAATGTCACATACGCCTCACATTTATTATTATGTCACAAAACAGAATGTTCACTTTGTCTAGTTTTGTTGCAGTCTGCCCCATATATCTTGCCCGCTCACTGTCCATGTAGTGGACACATTAATTGCTGAAAGTTGTGTTTCATAGCAGGGAAAAAGTTTGGGAGAAGATAAAGTCGCGAAACCCGGAACTCATGTAAATTTTATCTTACTACATATTAATATACTGTAAATGTCACAACATATTAATATGCTGATCATATTTATATCACTTGATCATATGAAAAATTCCGGCCTGATGTTTATGTTTAACGTTCGTTCGTTTTGTCTGGTTTTGTTGCACCTAAACAATGTTTTTGTCAATAAAGATTCCAGTTTAACTACAAGTTTTATTATTGGGAGTTTCACACTGGGTCTAGGGTTAGTCCCGACAGTGTGAACGTACTACTACGGATGCGTGCGTACTTTGTTATCCTCACGCTGTTTAACTCAAAACTCTTGTTGATTACTAGCTATTTGCTCGTTAAGGCGAGACATTTTTTGAACGTAATATCGATTGTGAGATATTTCTCATCTTGAATATTAAATTCTTATAGTGAAAATTTTGTGTGAGTAATAAAGCTGTATATATTACAAGTCTTCATTCTTTGATATCTCAGATTAGGTTTACTATATCCCCTTGTTTCAATACGTACACGCACAGCTGCTACGTTGCCTACTTATAATATCACTGACAGTTGTATGATGAAATAATCATCGCGCCTGATACATGCGCTCGTTGGCGAATTATTCATCACCGTACTGTAACGTTTTGTTGGACGCCACCATGGACTTCCAATGTACCACGGCGTCTCTGCGCTTGATACACTTATTTCATGGTAAACCTCACGCATTATTGTTATTACTATATTAATGAAACCAAATTGAGAATAATATTCGTGTGATTGTGTATATGTCTAACAAGAAATCATGCCTTATAATATTTGGCGTAACCAACGTCAGCCTAAACTTAACTACAAACGGAACGCAATAAAATACAGATACAGCTTATTCAACATGATGAAATTATATACGAGTGATATCAGAGATGGTCGTGTGAGAAAGAACAGAAATCTGCGTATGTATGTCTGAAGAGAGAGGAGAGAAGAGGAAAGGAGAGTTAACGGGAAGGGACAGAATTAATGTTTTCTTTTTAATCGAGACATTCGAGACAGCAGCATATGCAAGCACCGAGAGCGCTACGGAAATGAAGAGATGAATGATTAGTATATGGTTTGAGGATATGCGATGTTGTGAGAATTCCTGATGACCATGGATATTCAAATAACATAAATGTAAAAGTTATTAATATCAGTCACAATACATGACCGTTACTTACCAGCCTAAACACAAGTCATTTCTGCTACTCTTCTTTTCTGTTTGCTGAACGACGACAGTTGTTGGTGGAGGAGTCGGTGAATACCCGCCTGAGGGACCATATGGATTGTATGCATCGGGTGGAGGATATTGTCCTGGATGATATCCTTCTTGAGGATAGCCTTGTGGGGGATATGGATAGCCTTTATTTCGGTCTTCATAGCCTGGATAACCTGACTGCGGATAACCTGACTGGGGATAGCCTTTATTTCGGTCTTCATAGCCTGGTTGTGGATAACCTGACTGGGGATAACCTGACTGAGGATAACCTGACTGAGGATAACCTGACTGAGGGGGGTATCCCGATTGCTGGGAATACTGACCATAGTAATTGGCAGCTTCTCCATGTCCGCCATGTTCACCATGTTCACCATGTCCTTTATTGCGTTCCTTGTCTCGTTCTGGCATGGTTTTAATTTGTTTGATATAAAGTTTTTGTATTGGAATAGTAAGTTGGGCCTTGTTACGGCTTCTCCGTTTCAGGTCTTCGAGTCCTTCGTATTTATGAAAAAACTTGGGGTGGATTGTTGTTTATAAATAGTTATCGCAAGGATCTGCAATTACCGGAATAATACACCAAATTAAATTTGTATTGACAAAAGTACATTAGTAATATATGACAACTATCCAATGTCACTAACTGAGTAATACATTACCTGGTTCTATCACCGATTCGTGAGATTATACACATGTGATACCGTAGTCGAAAATTCCCTGGAAAACCAATAGCCCAATCCCAACCGTTTGTGTAACATATTTCAAACGTTGCAAAAGGGCGGGCCGTTTCTTGGCAGTGATCCTTTAAATAAAGGAAACCAGCCACAACTATAAATATAAGTCAAGGTTAATCTGTTCAACCGGGAAACTTGAATAAAAGCAACTGACTAGGTCAACGGACATATTCATCTCGAGACGCTAACCATTTATGCTCGCAACGAGAGTATTTTTTGTCAACAAGAAAGGAAGTGCCAAGCAACAGTTGCAGACAATCAAGATTGCTTGTTGTTCACTGTTGTAGTATCGTAACAAAAGTGTTATGATGGTATCAGTTGAGTGGAAACGGTTCAATCGGCCCTTTACTCTTTTAATTTGCTTACTCAATTCGATTATCAGTATATCCCATTGATACTACTTGATTAAGAGGTTATATTCAGTCTAATAAGCGAGAAAAATAATAATCGTCTGTATCCAGTTAACTTTATATGAGAAGGACTACAAGCATACTTTCACGCGGGATTTGTTCTTTTAGCTTTCTTACCACAATTACAGTTTCACACTTTATAATCTGTTAATAAGTTTGTTCATTATACAAAATGAGGTTTCTATCGGATATAATCAGCCTTTAATTTAATAACATTTCTGATTTTAGCAAATAAGGCCTATAAGGCGTATATCTACAACTGTTAAATTTATTCGCAGTAAGCAACATACTACGACTGTAAACATCAGTATATCTTTGCACTGTTTATCAATCATATCCGAATATGGTACAATTTAATATTAATATTAATGTCGGGACTAGCCGTTTGCCAACATATAACATAAATGATGTGTTATGGGAATTACTAAAAAAGAAAAATCGGTGCTCAAACAAAAACAGGAGCAAAGCAAACCGGTCAGCGAATTTAATAGAATGTGAGTGTGCGGTTTTGATTTTCGTATATGGTGTTTTGTTAAAGAGCTAATTTATACGCAAACGAGACTCGTTATATTACGGTTAAATTAGCTACTATAATGCAGGAAACTGCTAAAGCCTATAGGCTGTCATCGTTAAAGATACTGAGTGTAACAAAGGTTTTTGGAATTCATTTATTCGTTACTCAAAAACTACTACAACCGCATAAATTAACAAAAATAAAGCTCAAACATACAGATTTTATTGATATAAAATTAATATCTATTCTTTCACCGTTATTTTTTATTATTAGCTCCCATCTCCTCATTAATCCGATACAATTAATTAGAATGCTGTTCGAAATTCTATCCCATTCTTTCGTCATCAAGCAATTCTTCTGCATGTGTATTTTTTTCACGCTCCTCCAAAGCTAATTTATGGTACAAATTATTAGGGTAAAGAAGTTTATCACGGAGATTGCCACGATATGTTTCGCGGATGTTATTTTTTTTGTATGACTTCTCATCGGGGAATACGTGTATCTTCGTTGCATTCCGTCTGACATAAGCGTCTGGATTCCTAGCATCCATTATAGCCTTTGCGTACTTGGAGTTTTTGCGTTCTTTATTGATTTCTTCGCGTACTTGGCATGGTTAATTATAATATAATTAGTATTGTTAAACGTTTGCAGGTAACTTGTCTTTTATCGATTCATTTAAGAAATCACGGCTCATAACGATGTATGAGCAAAGGTTTAAGTTTCTCAGTACCCGACGCATGCAACGAAAAAGAATCGTTATACAATTTTCGATTTCTTGGTGCCGATGACAGGATTTAAAGTCAACGTCCTAACTGCCAGTAACGCTATAATATACATAATGAACACATTAGATAAAGAAATAAAAATATGGAGATATGGCGCAAAAGAGGTAGACTTTTTGAAAACTAATAATGAATTCTCGTTGTCATTTTTATCGCTAATTTTAACACCCCGTTTTTTTTTATATACAGTGCGCGAAAAAAGTTTTCGGAATAGAACGCGTGCCACGTAAACGTTATTTCTTCCCGAAATGCGCGTCTAATCCAAAATGTCATCTAACACGTTTTGTACGTTCTAACCTTATGCACGTAGCACTGAAAAAAAACGCAACCGCATAACTTTGTAATTCGCACAATTTGTCTTACTTGTTTACACTTTTTCGTTTTGCTATTAAAAAACAATGACAAAACCTTCATTTGACCAACGTCGCAAGACCATAGCCTCTCTGTGGGCAAATGGTACTCAGGATGCCAATACATTACATAAATTAACTTCTATTTCACCTTTCTACGATTATAATTATATTAAAAAACTTAAAAATGGGGAATTTTTGGACCCTAAACCACGTTCTGGTAGACCCCGAAAACTCTCTTCCAATCAACGTCGTCATCTTGGTCAACTAGTCTCAAGTAACCAATACTCTACCTCTACCAAGCTTGCAAATATATTAAATAAGCATCATCCCGATCTTAATGTAACAAGTCGTACAGTGCCTAGCGAACTTCACACAAGAAATGCCGTTTAGAATTTGCTACAAAACATAAAAATAAAACTGAAACAAAGTTATTTTTTCTGATAAGACCACCAGACAAATGTTTAGAAACACCCAAAAGGTTTATTATAAATCTAGTAAACAACCTCCCCACAAAGCTGTGGTAAAACATCTATACAAAATTCATTCTTGGGGTGCATTTTCTGTAAAAGGTTCAATAGAATTTTTTCTTTTACAGACATCATGGATGGTGATCTGTATCGGAAAAATTTTCTGAAAATTTGTTTGACAACGCCAATAAAATTATGGGTAAACATTGGGTTTTTTAACAGGATAATAACCATAAACACACAGCCAAAGCAACGAAAGAACTTCTTGCACGGCAGTGTCCAAAAATGTTGGATTAACCATCAAAGAGCCCAGATCTTAATCCAATCGAAAATTTGTGGCAAATTCTAAAGACAAGGGTTGAAGTACAAATCAATAAACTTCTGGCAAAAAAGCAAAAGATTACAGTAGAGATTTTCCGTAAAACAATTCAGAAAGAATGGGAAAAGATTAAAAAAAGTACATCTGTTAATTTGACTCATAGCATGCCATCACCGATTGAATGAAATAATTGAGAGGAAGGGTAATAAAATAAGCTATTGAGTAGTAATAAGTAAAACCTTTTGCTATGGTGGAGAACATATCTGTAATTTTAGACCAGTTTCGTTGAACAGTTAAACGTTATTTCCGAAAACTTTTTTCGCGCACTGCACATACCATTTTATATATATATATATATATATATATATTTTTTTTTTTCTTCTATAATTTGCGTGAGTGATTTTGGATAAATTCTTGCTGCTCCAAAGTTTAAAAACAGACAAATTTTACACAAAACACCAAATTTGTCTTTTTTTATATAATTTGCGTTTTTTTCACAAATTAAGATGCGCGAAAAGAGGGAAAAGAGGAGAAAAGTTATATTCTCCCTCCTCCGTGAACTCAGATTTCGTCGCAATTGAAAACGTCATGCTGATCGTATTTCGCGAAGCACTTCACGGAGCTTAACACGCTCTTGAACTATTTCCTCTAATGGAGCACTATCCCCCTCCCCCGATTTTACATAAGACTGAATACAGTATCTAGACTTATAACAATCGAACCATCATTGGAAGCACCAAATTTCTCAACCCCTAAAATGCTAGCAAAGTGTTTTGCCTTTTTCTTAAGAAGATCGACGGTAACAGTGATATTGTCATAATAATAACGGCGTAAACCATATTGTTAATGCTTCTTCAACCTCGGGATATAGTGGTCTGCGTTCTTCTTTTTGATGAAATTTTATCATTACTAATGACCAACCACCGATCTCGTTTATTTCATATATCTGAAACAGTATGCTGTCTAATCCCGTATTGATATGCAACATCAATTTGGTTTGGAGCAGGCTTTTGAGAAAGCAAAGTACATATTTCTTTCTTCTGTGCATGAGTTAATATAACTCGTCTCTTCGCTAAAGGCTTACTATTCTTGAGTTTTGCGAGTTTTGTGATAATATTAAGTTGTGACATATTGCAGTAAAAATTTGTTCAACATTCACACCAGGTATACAGAATGATCAACCAATCAGAATGTTTGTTATTATTCCCAATTTAGTAAATATTACACAATTATCGGGTGAGATTTAGTAGTAAATGGCATTGGTGTATCGGTATAAAGGTTATAGCAGAGTTTATTATAATTTATCGGTATAACGGGGAAATTTTTCTATCTAAATTCTGGGGGGGGGGGGGGGGCGTTTTCCATCGTTATCGGTATAACGGGTATCGGTATAACGAGATTTGACTGTACATTTCGGTTTCTCGAAAACGAAAATTTGGCTCAATTATAGACAGATAAGTATTATTGTTATCGTTGTTGTAATACCGACTGCGGAATATTAGATGATTTCCTTTCACAATATTAAGGGCATGTCCAGATCTCTCGCAATTCCATTGGTAAAATTTGCATGGCAGCCAATAAAAGCGGGACCACGTTCTGCCATTCCCCATACCCCACAAAATAGTTATTTTAAGTTATTGAATTGCCAATATATTACACTGATTATAATATGCATACTTGACGATTAACCAATTTTGGCCTACAAAGTGAGGTTGTTGCTTGGTGTTTGGCCTTTTTCTTTTTCATTTGAACGGGGATCCAGACTTAAAGCAACAAGACACTAACGACAATCAACGTGAAACAATGCAAATATTGTTGTGTTTTAATTGAGAGAGAAAAGCAGATGGAAGAGCGAGTATGTGGGGCGTTCAAAAAGTTTTGACACAGTGCAATTATCTCTGCAATCTCTGATCATCTTGGCTTTGTAACATAACAT
>CAJVPJ010001151.1:0-11889 GCA_910592205.1 Paraglomus occultum | reverse complement strand
CAAAATTATCTCTCAATTTATCACTAACATTAATATAAAGGGAGGCGAAGCCTCCTAACTACTTCTCACTCTAGTTAAGATGCAACTTCCCAACACAAAGATCGAAGATAACACGGTGAGAGAAATTGAGAAGCAAGCGAAAGGGATTGAATCTGGCTCTCAACAGTCTTTATTTGAATCAAATCATGATAATGTCGAAAATTTGTACCAATGATTTATCGTACGATTAGGCCAACTCATTAACAAAAGACGACTACATTTACTATCTAACCGTAAACCTCTACAATTATTGTCGATATCATTAAATCTACTTAACAGACAAGATCGCATAATTATGTGGGTGAGTTCAACGTGGTTCATATTATTCCAACTGACGTGTGAGAAAAGTTCATATCAATTGGTGTGGAGTATGTGGCGTAATTTTTGTTACCTAATTCAGGAATAGAAAGATTTGTGCCCAATCTTACTACAAAAGGATCCACAAGTATCTTTATGGTAAACCCGTTGACGATCTTACCAATGACAATTGGAAATAAGGTTCTTTGCACCGGTAGTTACCCAGTGCCTGTTGAACAGTACGTATTATATTATATCATCGATAATGTTAATGTTTTTTGACGCATGCTTAGATCAAAGTCATCGCAGCCGACACAAATTCAGCTCGGTTGCCAAGAGCATCACCGTGCTTGAAGAGATTTAGTGAAATGCAGCGACAGTTTTATGAACGGGCTATAGAACTACCTGAGTAATACAAATAATGTAAAGTACTAGATGTTTTAATAAAGTGTGTGATTGGTAGACTTCAAGAATTGACTGAAAAATAACCAAACAATAAGTTTAAATGATGACATGGATTAATCAACGAACTCGACTCTGATATTGTCACTCTGATTTTGTCACTCTGATTAACCAATCAAGCGTCAGAAATTTGTGGAAAAGAATTCGATCCCGATTTTGAGGATGACTTGATGGTTGTGACGTAATTGTTTGAGCCTTTTCATGCATGACGTAATTGTTTGAGGGTTTGAATTTTCGCCCGGATAATTCATATGCATTCGCATAACAAGTCCCAACGGAATATCCGTGTGTAATTGTTTGAGGCTCAAACAATTACAAAAAAGGAATAGTTTGAGGCTTTTTTGTGAATTTCAATTCACAAAAAAGTGAATTGAAATTCAGACTTTTGTCCGCTTCGGCGTGCCATATAAATGCTATATACAGTGATACACCAAAGTCAGCGAGGAATTTATTCGCAGTCATGTGATCATGTCAACCCGTTTTTTTGTGATGCAATCATATTGTGCGAGGCACATGCTTTTTTTCAATTGACTTTCAGATTTCAAGTTTAATAACTTAAATCCCGTGTTACGAGGTCGACCGCTTCTTCTTTTGCTTATAGGCATTTCTGCTCTAAAGCACTAAGGGAAGAAGAAATAATTCAAGCTATTGCACTCCAAAATTATGAAATTTTTTAAATATTGCTGGAATTTGTGCTATGCCACCAGTAAAAAAATTGGTGTTGCTCTTCGTTACACTATATGGTATATCAGTGGAGCAGAAGAAGAGGATGCGTCCTAGGGTGGGTTGGCCGATAGACAGCCTGTCCCATGTGGCTAGCCAGAGTATGTCAGCAGCAGGTGTCTGTGGAAATTTTCATCCCAGTTAACAGGCCCAACACTGGGGATAGTTAGTGTGTTGGGGCCTGTGGTCAGAAGATATTGTAATTGCGCAAAGTAGGGAATCATTTGATTTATTACACACAATAATAAGGTATATAGTCACAACCTCCTTATAGTCACACTTTTCTCGGAACTGACCTATATTAATATTGCACATTCTGCTTATATATATAGTCACTGTCACATTGTCTGTGAGAAACATGCACAATTACTCATTGTCAACTGATATAGTAGAAAGTAAATATATTGTACTTTGAAACGTAACACCGTATTGACAGTATATAACGGGCACGTTATTTTAAAGGAAAAAAAAATATGTCAAAGAAAACCATTAGTAACTGAAGAGAATCTGACTGAAGCTGATATAGTATCTATGATGATGCTATGGTAGAATCTGAAACTGTACTCTCAGATACTGATTATCATGAAGGGAATGAAGCTTAAGCTGTAGTAAACTGATGTCTAATATACAAGCGCTGGGGCTTTATTTTGTTTCAAGAGCAATCGTATTTACTTCAGATGAGCTAAACGTTCTGCGTCGCATGATATATACTTTTGAATATTTGATAGATAAAGCAAAAAAGCAATTATTACTAGATTGTTATTTGGAGAAACAATTATTGTATACGTGAATAATAATAAATTATTATTATATACAAACTTTGTGACACTTTATGTCATACTGTAATCCTCACATTCCCCTATTACTTATTACTATAGTCACTGATTTAGCAAGAACAGATGGAACAATTTTTTTGTGTATTAGTATTAATAATATTAATATATACTAATACTTATTTTAATATTATTCCGATCTGACATACAACCTCTATAAAATTTAGATGCAAAAAACATTCTTATTCCATAAGACTGATATAGAAATTTATATTGCCAACGTCCCCACCACATTAAATATACCATATAGAAAAAAACTTAAATTGTTCCAATCTTGTTCTTTAGACATAAAAATGTGCAATCAGTTAAACTGTTGTATATCATACCGAGCATTCAATATATGTTTAAAATATTTACCATATTAAAACGGATATTTTTTTTGATCAATTCTTGGTCGCTTTCGACCGTAGACGCAGAGTCCATTTCCTAATAAGTCGTCGGCGATGGTTTGCCAGAAGTTGGATTCATTAAAGAAATAAACTTTCAAATTTTCGCACTTCATCTTTTGAGGTAACTAAAGCTCGCCAAATATTTATAAATGCTTCGTTTTTATCTACCGCAAGTCGCACAATTTGATTTAAATGTTCTTTATTTTCTGGCTCAACTATGTTTAGAGCGAAATCAGTTAACTCTCCGAGTTCTTCATCGGTCATGTGCCTCTTTCTCTCTTGGAATTCATTTTCATTGTTTTCGTGTCTTCTCTTCATTGGTAAAACATATTGTTCCGTGAGTTCACTAACGGTCCAAGTCGATTTTTAACAAAACAGCCCCAAACCCATTGCTGACCATCATTTTCGAATGAGAGAAACCGGGATTCATCGCTCCAAATGATTGTATCTCATTGTTTTCATCCCAACCTTTACGTTCGCGACACCATCTTGAGCATTTTATTCTGTTATTCTCAGAAACGAAGGGGTTTCTCTTCCCAATACGGCCAAAAAAGTTATGGTTATGAAGCACACGTCTAGCAGTACGAGTACTACCTGAGTAAGGCCTAGGCTGTTGAACAGCTCAGTAATCTCTTCAAGCGATTCTTTCCTATTATCTTTGGTTACTCGCACAAGAGTTCGCTCTTCACGGTCAGTCAAAAGAGGTGGTCTTCCTAAACGAGGAAGAGACTCAGTCATCCCATCGTTTTCGAATTTGTTGATGATATCAGTGCAGGTAGTTCTGGGTATTCCGAGTACTTTTTGGTTGCTCTTGTGAAGTCCGATAATCATTCCGCGTTCAAAATCAGAGCGTTCACAAGACTTAGGCATTTTTTATAAAATCTAGTAATAGTAAATAAAACTAAAAAGTGGTTTTATAATTTTTGGAAGCTACGGTCTTTATCTGCTCGGGAAAAAAAACCACTTGAAATTAAGTTAGATATAAGTCGAGATATCTCATTTTGAATATAGGCTACGGAGGCAGAGTTTTATTCGCCGATCGTTGGCAGGGGAGTGTACTGTATCTTTCTCTGAAGTCAAGTGATTTTCACGGGAATCAGATGATCTTCATATTAAATTGCACCCAATCGTCGGACTGTTGAATTATATTTCGTATATTCCAGGTATTATAATTAGCATGAGGCAAGCCTTCGGCTAATAATAGTCTTTATTTTTTAGATTTAAGGCAAGCACGCACGTTGCGGGCTGAAGGCTGAAGATTCGTATTAACAGAGTCTTGATATGATCAAGATAATTAGTTAAATAAAACGATTTTCAATAAATATATCTGAGGCTTGATTCGCTTATTGTTGGTATATTATTAGCTCGACTAGTCTGACAGCTCACCTGGGCTCTCTCGAGAACAAGAAACATCTCACGGATTTCATTGACTGACAATAGTTTAACTGTTCTTACACAGAAATAACTTTCACCAAGACTACAGAAATTATAAGGACAAATATGAGTAAAGCGTTATTATTACCTCACATAGAACCGTGAATATGCACTATTTTTCTCATATTAATATTAGCATTGAATTAAAACATACTCGGTCTCTGACTTAACGTTCGCTCCTATCTCATATATTCTACCAATTCATTTTCCACAATTGTCGGTTACTATGCTCCACGGAAGTCCCACCATAAAATGTTATACGAGAGTTGTTGTTACTGTCTCCAACTTTGAACGCCTTGACTCTATTATATATTTCGGTGGCCCAGGAATATAACAAACTCGAGGTAAAAGCTCATCATATCGGTGTTTTTAATTCAATGACGCCAGGTCAGTGTCTTTTTATCGTACGAAAGTAAACTCACCCAACACATACACACCACATTCCTACTTACCATCAGATGCGGGCTCGACCTCCACCAGTCTCTTGTTTGATCAAGTCGCTAATCTGATACGACTCGCTTTAGAACATCCGAGTCGGCCGCAAATACTTGCTTTACTGCTAAGTATAATGCAGGTATACAGCAATGATAATTAATATTTCATCTAGCATTTTCTTTCATAAATTAAGATTAAAATTAATTCTCAGTACGGTATTAGATATAAGTATTTTACTATCCCGATAAACAATTTTCATTAATGGCATTACCTTAGTATTCCTATCTCAGTTTCCTGCAAACGCCATAGCACAGTTGCCATTGTCAGTAACTTATTATTATAGCTCTTTTCCCGTTAACGCCTGATTACGTTCATTACCTGCCAACTAGTGACATCAGCGATGCCACCGTTCTGGACGTGAGGCACTCTGAAATCAAAAAGAGATAAAAAAAAAGAAGGAAAGACTTAATCCAATTCGATTGGCTTACTGTTACTGGTTGCAAAAATGTTGATACACGAAATTTGTCACCTGAAACTCGTCACCCGAAATTCGTCACCTGAAATTCGTCACACTGCCCAAAAACCTCAAAATCAGTCTAAAAAAAACAATGCCAAACCCGCACCCCTTGCGTATAGTCTCTGTAGATCCCGCGCTTGCTTTGCCGCGGTTTCCTGCCCCATTCTTCTCCGTCATTATATTCAAAGCGGCCGTCGTGTGACCGTACCACAGATTTCCGTATTATCTGGACTAAATTTGACGATCTATCTTAATCTGGTATGGAGAGAAGTTCATCGAATATTAATATACCCTTAAATCTTAAATGGTAACGTGTATCGTAATATCTATATTATAAAAGTAGTGCATGTAAAAGCACAAGTACTACATTGCTTTACTATACATAATAAGTTGATATCTCGTATAGTCACTTTAGCGACGTGAATAGTTATAATTGTTAAAGTCGCGCGCGCGAAAGAATTTCAGTATCAAGAGAGATACTGCTCCCCGTCTGAAAATGTCAAATGAAAAATTAACCATTTCAATAATAAGGGAAATGCAGACTCATAAAGCGAGGTTCGTTCAGCCAGTTAATATCTGATATAGCATATTAACGCATACCATTACATCAATCAATGCCTTTGGTAAACGCTCAACCAATTACGTACTTGTATATAGTAAACAATAATAGAGGTTGTCTTATTATTATGTCGTTCACCCGCTAAACTTATGTACAAATCTCTTTGACGCTCTCTAGTCAGATTATTACAACAGAACTACTGTACGAGAAAATAACTTGCTTTCGCCGTAATTAATGTTTCCAAATGGATTCGTAGAATATCGTGGTATTATCTAATTGTGAGGAGAAGAGTCTTATGTTATCACGCTGTTTATCTAAAGGGATCATTTAACAATTTAATGTTGCATTTTAAAAATGTAAATGAATATTTGTGTATTTATTAACTCTTAGTATACTAATTATATACAGTAATTGATACAAAATTCTCTTGCGACTGCAGCGCATGTCCTTGTTCTTCATATACTATATTTGCAATAAATACCTACACGTAGTCGCAATCTCTTACCCACCAAGGCTATAAAAATGCTCGCCAATAAATACCTACACGTAGTCGCAATCCCTTACCCACCAGGACTATAAAAATGCTCGCCAAAATGACACAATATTAATTATTCCGTGTAAACATCGAGCACACAATTAATTTAAGAACTGGCTATTATTATGTTGTTGCAACTTCATCAAATACTCTTGTGCTTTCGCTCTTTCTGCAGGATTTCTCGCGTTGACAATTACATTGTTCAACATCCTTCGACCATCTATATAACTCTGTCTATCGCCCAACTTTGCTCCATAGTCAGCGAGATCTTTCATACATCGTAGGTTACCCTTTTCTGCACCATCACGAAACACACCTAAACATTCGGTCTTCATTCTACTCAGAATTATATCGGCGTCTGTCTCGTCACCCGTATTCAGCAATTGCCTTCGTATTTCTGTGGCGGCAGCCATCTTCTCTTGAGCACGGTACTGAGTTGCCTCACTGCATCCCAAATCTTCCGCTACTTCCAAATAGCTCATTCCTACATTGGGGTCCTTAACGTTTCCTTCAATTCCGCGATTGAATTCTATTCTAGAGTCGATAAGATATCGGCCAACATAAAAGTTTGCTTCAGCGTCTGGTTCAGCCTTATCAGCCAATATCTTGAATTGTTCGAAGGCTTCCCTGTAATGTCTTTGATTGTGTAACCTGCGCGCTGTCTGCATCGTTACGTTTGGATGTGTAGGAGCGTATGGATCATATTCAGTTAAGCTACTACTAGACATCATCGTGCCATCGGAAGTATACCCATATGCATCGAACGCCTTTTCTAACTTTTCTAACTTTCGTACGACATATTGCATTGTCGGACGACTCCCGGCAACCTGTCTCCAACATTTCTGCATTACGCTTGCGTACTTTTCTGGTGTACCCGGAACTATTGGCGGGCGCGGAGCATCCGCATCTTTAAGTCCAACTGAAGTTTTTAACATCATAAACACTTCACCAATGGTTTTGTCCGAGAAAGGAATTTCATGAGAAGTTATTTCCCACATAAGCATACCAAAGCTACATATTTAAACATTAAATATAAGTAAATATAATTGCTTACACTAATGTCGATAACTTGAAATTATATTGTAACTATCACCGAAAAATGACAATGAAACTTACATACCTGTATACATCGGCTGACGTCGAGTACGGAAGCGTACCATCCCTCGTTTTTTCAGGACATAACCATCTGACACCATCGGTCTCTTCGGCAACGGATGTCGTGATGTCTTTTATGCCTCTAGCACGATGATAGTTTGCTAATTTGACGTTATCGTTTTTATCCACAATCACGTTATGACTAATTTCGGGGGGAAATAAGAACGATTTAGCTGAACACGAAAAAAAACGCCTAATTCGACATTGCAATACTCGCTTTTCTACCTGCGAATGTCATGGTGTAGAATGAGCTTACTGTGACAAACGGCGAGCGCACTTGCTAATCGAATTGCCCATTTTATCTTCTGTGTCCATGGGATATTTCTGTTTGTCTTAAGGTATTCGGAGAGCGGTCCCTTTCCCGGCCACTCTGTAATCATGTAGTAAATTCCTCCTTCCAGTAGAATACCATAGCTATGATAAACAATAATATTCGTCAGCAAATGGTGGATACGAAGCGGGTAACAGTAATGCAACGACAATACGTACTTTTTCATGAATAAATCCGTATTCAATTTGGAGCTAATAAAGGCCTGTACCCAATACTTGCTAATGTCATCGTTCGTGGTTGCAATTTTAACTTTTGCCGCATAAAGACCACCACAGTATATAACCTTTGTAGGACCATCACCATTAGGTTGAGTATCATGAGCGGGATTGATTAGTTCTGGGCTAATTGTCAATTCGGCTATTTTTTCCTGTGATAACGGAACGCCATGACAAATTGCAGTAGTTAAGAAGGAATCTTTAACTTTCGCTGTCACAGCGTCTTTCACAACTGTGACATCAATTTGCATAGCATTTAACTTATTATCCAAGTCCATCATGCGTTCATCCACCCTCTCTGTGATTCCTAATATCTGCTTAAGGCGTTTATTGTTTTCCAAGGTTACTCTTAAATTAGCAGCATTGAGGGCGGTGTCCAGGTCAGAAAACAAGTCGCGTATCTTTCGATCTATCTGTGAAGTAAAAATTTATAGCAGAAAAACAATTCAGCTTGTCTTTCGATATAGAAAAAATCATATAACAACAATCTATTCTTGTTCACCTTATCGGCATTAAGGATGGTCAATAGTTTTCTCATTTTAGGCTTGGTATATTGGACCAGAAACTTTTCCCAGTTTTTCAGCGCCTTCATCAAACTCGGGGTATATTCGTCGTTTATTGTTTCACTATTGTCGCGGATTGTCTGCTTCACTTCTAGCATATACTCTTTCATGTAAGGCAATGCTTCTCTATTATATCTTGCGGTGTCGATGAGCACAACGATTCGCTCAATAACAGCGAACAGTTCGGCTACACCGGGAAAATACACCACTTTCGCTACAGGCGAAATTAATTCTATGGAAGCACCGAGAAACCCTCTAAATCTTTTCGCCATCTTGAAACAGTCAATTTAACGTTCTTGGTTAGTTGTCGACTTTTGTCTACAGTTGAGAGAATGATGAGTTTGCATTAGTTACACTTACGATTGAATGTTAAAGGTACGAGTTACTGGTGAATGGATGATGGCTTAAAAATCGTCTCGGAAATCTGCTCCGTCGTTTGTTCAGCCGATTCTTTTTGTTACACCAAATGCCAAACGCAGGCCAATGAGAAATAATGTGACGTTGGTATGCCATATTGGAACAATCCATTAGAATACATACCCTTCACTTGCGATTCTCTAGAAGCATCATCAGCCCGGACAATGGGGCAGACCAACTATAAATGAGAATACAGAAATACATAGGATGATTCGGGATCAACAGATGAAGCGCAAATGCTTTTAAACAATGGAGGTTAGCATCTGGCTCACGAAATCAACGCTTAGCAAATTTCGATAATGCATTTGCCACACATTATGATTACATTTGGGTTTTTTTTCCATGTCACAGACATGCTGCGCAATTTACACAATAAGCCATTCGCTGAAATGCCAATTTATAGAAGATTGAGTAATAGTCTCATAGACTAAAACGTTCAATTGAAAGCTATGATAATAGAAAGATTGAACTTGAGTTTAATGCATGCATTTGATAAATACTTTATTATACTTTGTTTCATCTCTGATGTGATCTTGTTGTTGATGCGTTCACTTAATAATCATTCCAACTTTTGACAGATAACTGATATTCGAGTGTTGGCATTATTATCAGTGTTATAGATTATCATCATCAGAATTCATGTGGCCAATTATAAGACGCGCATTCATCTGTACCTTCTAGAAGTTACGTATGCTACTCATCGTCGCAAACGCTAAACGATCAATTGGCTAATTATAATTATCCTCTGATCATCTTGACATAATGTACAACTTTGATTGAATAAAGAAGAGGTGATCAATGCATTACTATTCTCTTACAATGACGCTCATTTAACCAGTCTTAAGTCAGTAACTACTGACTTCTTGATTGATATAGTCAACTCTGGCTATAATACGGTCCAATTTCGCTGCACCAAAAAATTCCATATTAATCTCACCCCCTTATAAAGGCTGATCTTAGTAACTCTGTTTATAGCAGTTCCGGCACAAGTTACACATACCATGTAGACCAAATTATATAAAATATTTTACTTTACACCGGCGAAGTCAAGCGATCGTTCATATGTATTGATAAATTGTAAACGTAACAATTCTCCTTTGTTTAATTAATGTTATTATCGTTTATTAGAATTTATCGATATCGACAGGAATATCCCGGGTGAGTGATCAAGAGATAATCCAGTAATCAATTTGGTTCTTCAAGTGATGATGAAGCGTCAAATAGCGCTAATGATGAAGAAGAGTTATCAAAAAGCATTTCATACAAAGAAGCTCATTCTGCAGTTCAGAGACGCTGATGTTTTTAGAACAAAAACGTATAGAAGTCAGTAGAGATCATCTATTGCTAATGTGACGATTACTACGTGATTATAGAAAAAGAGAAGATAAATCGTATGAAACAAGGTCAACTATATTGTTCCGAAATAAAATATCATTTTATTGAACAAATCATGTGGCTACATAGTTTCCTGCATGTGTAACAATTTTATACTGGTCTCGCCAAACCGGCGAATGGGAATGTGTTATCCAATCAACAAACGGTAAGATTGAATACCGCTTCGAAAGTTCGATGTCAGGTAATAATAACGATCTTTGTCCTTACAACATTCATAATTTACGCTCATTGTTATTCCTACCTGACGAAAGATATCTCTGTGTAGGAACAGCGCAGCGTCTTGTATGTCATTGTGGCCAGAGAAGAGAATTGGAATGTAAAATGAGCTCTTGATTGGGCATCAGTATGGAAATCAAACATTGAAACAAAATGAGTGCAACGGAATAATGACTGATCTGTAGGGGTGCCGATGCTCATAGAAGATAACAACGTAACTCATTTTCTCCGCCTACGGGTTGAAGCAAAACAACCATGTCAAATTACGTCTCATTTTCAATACGTAGGCACACTGTCGGCGATGTTGCCAGATAATTAGTTTTCATAAAGCTGGTTGCTAGAAGCAATGCAGAATTAAGTTTTCTAAACATAGTCGCGGATTTAGAATTGCTTTCTAATAAACTCTTGAATTCACAGCTAATCCTGGTTATGCCAATGTTTGATTATAATTGAGCAAGGCGAGAATTGGAAATTGTGAACTGCCAAAAGCAACAGTTATGAATAACGATTGCGAGTGAAGAACTGTCTTTTTGAAAGTCGTTAATATTCATTTTTTCGGTTTCACAATATGTCAACATGGGCTTCAAGTTTATAATCACGGTTAGATTTATTTGTTTACTCACAATACAAACATGTACTATGACATAAATTATAGATGCAAAATTTGATGATATTAATACGATTATTTACTAAATATAAAATATACACATATAAATAACCAAAACTGCCGACAAGGCGTGAAATATATAATAACTGTTGATGCGGAAAAAACGACAAATTAAATTATTCACATTCTTCTAACAACGCACGTCAATTAAACCAAAAGTCTGCATAAAATACAATCACACGGATCTTCATTCTCAACCCATGACTGTGCCTTCGTGCTGTTCCAACTTCTCCAAAAATCCTTGTGCTTTATCTTTCTGCTTAGAATCTTTCGTTGTTTCAACTATGTCTTTTAACATTTTATAACCGTCGTCATAACTCTTTTTATCTCCTAACTTTGCTCCATAATCAGCTAAATCTTTCATACAACGCAGATTACCCTTCTCCGCCCCTTCGCGAAACATTGGCAGACACTCTGTCTTCATTTTTCCCATAATTACATCCGCTTCAGCGAGTTTTCCCGCTTCCATTAAACTTTTCCGTAGATCCATAGCTGCAGCGATTTTCTCTTGAGCATGAAATTGAAGGGCATCATAACATCCAAGTTGAGCCGCTATTTCCAAATAACTTATCCCCACATTTTGATCATTTTCGTAATCGATTCTGTCGTCAATAAGGTACCTGCCGACGTAGAAGTTTGCTTCAGCGTTGGGGTTCTCGTCATCAGCGAGCTTTTTATACTGTTCGAATGCTTCCTTGTAGCGCTTT
>CAJVPJ010001150.1:0-11891 GCA_910592205.1 Paraglomus occultum | reverse complement strand
AATTTATAAAGAAATCACAAATGCGAACAAACTCGGCAAACGAAGCCTATTTGGAATGGATACCTTTTGAATGTATTACTATAGCATAGTTGACTACTGACTGAAATAATAATAAGGCATTTATTGTAGAAAAGTCTCTACAAAAAATTAAACATTGATTACTTAATTGCCGTTAGTCACAATTTGATAAGGGTATCCGGATAAACGTCTGTCTGTGCAGATTGCAAGCGACCGCCTCGACACAAAGCTAACGTGTTTAAAAAAATGCAGGTAGGTGTATGATACATCGTACAAATGCAGATGACGTAAAAGTCATCTATTAGATTTCTTGGCAGTCACGCCAAATGAACCATTTACGATCATGTATATTGAACTTGTATAAATTCATATGTTTTGTGACCCTCTCACATGACCGAGTTCAAATAATTTGGAGCTCTTTTAGTTACAACATTCTTGTATTATAGCTGCTGTCAATGATGTTATTAAAACAACAAGGAGACGGGTAAGGAAGCTTCCATACACTGTGTTTCCTGGATCACACATTATCCAGTAAGTTTAAAGAGTATCTGATAACAAGTAATGAGATTCTGGAGGATTTACGACAATGCACTGGCGATGGTCACAGTTGATCGGATAATGCTGATTAGGTAAGATATTAATATCGGAATCGGAATTCGGGTGGCAAATGGTTCCACAATACAAGACAGCTATACCTGTTAAAGGCAGATTAAATAAAGAAGCGCCTTTTCATTGGACTACGGCATGGGCGCAATTCATTACATTGTGGCTAGTGCACTACACTGTTGTACGATTACTAACTTGTTAATATTAAACCATGTATTTTACAGGCACAGTGACGAGATAAAACGTTGCAGTGTCTTTGTTGTTATTAATATGTATTATTGTCGTTACTGTGGCAAATAAAACGATTATCAAATTTGACAGCTTCTTTTGGGAATAATATCACGCGCCGCAGTAATATGTAACACATTATGAAACAGAGGAAAAAGAATAAAGGCTAGGAGGAGCAGCAGTATGATCATTGTCAAAAAAGAATATGGAACAAACTGACTGGGAGTTAACCCGTTTGGCTTTTGAGATATTGTCTTTTGTGGTCATTCCCATTACTATAGCAAAGTATCATACAGCGAGAGAACAGAGAATATGCGGCTTTTTCCCTTGGTTTCATAACTAGTCCGCGTAAACCACTTCCACGGTGATCCTTGCCGATCTTTGCCATTAACAGTGGCATTGAATATTATGAAAAGTCTTGGCAAAAAAATCGATATAGTTTAGAGTTCACAAAAGTTGATGAACCTCCTCAACAAGGGGGAGTAAAGATTGAAAGAATTGGTGTACGATTCTATTCAGAAGCTCATTCACTGAATAACATACAACTTCCTAACTTTATATGTCTCCGATCTTAACAATAAATCTCTCTTTTTCATTGATGGATAACAACTTATCCTTCAATAAACTTTCTGTCATACAATGCCCGATAATAATAATATATCATACAGGTGTATATATATATGTACATATATATATATATACCACCCTTTCTCTCGATGGGAAAATTAGAACAAAAAAAGCTTAAAAAAAATTCTGTCTGTCTACATAATCAGTCATTTTCGTTTTTGGGCGTGAGCTATATAACACTCTTTTAAAAGTTAGGAAACAGATGATATACGCGGTATACGCGAAAACTCTTGGTATAGACATAATAATAATAAGGAACATTACAACAGATCAATAGAACGTTTTGATCTAATATAAAGAACATTTTCTCAAGAGATGATTTCGTCAGGAATAACTATACCTCGGCGCACTATTCTATTGGCTGCTTTTTCATCCATCATGTTATTTATTTTCCAATACAACGCAAACGCAGGAGAGTCCGTCATATTTTCTAACGAGTTTACATTATCCACCGGCGCGCCCGTACCAATAGATTTAGTAGATACAGCAGCCAGCCAATCTCATAAAAACACAACCTGGCAGGAAACCTGGATATCACTTGGGACATTCTCGGGCCCTCCGCTCTCACTTGCACCGCTTGACGTTGTATATAGTTGGGTAAATGGTAGCGATCCAAGACATGTCAATCTCATGGCCAAATATTCAACATGGCGAAGTTCTTCGCCCAGGGAAGCCAAACATTATCGTGACTATGACGAGTTACGATATTCGATTCGTTCTATAGAGAGCATGCTTGGAAAATATGTTAGTAATATAGTCGTCGTGAGTGCTGATTATGGACATGACGAACACCGCAATGGACAGGTTCCTCAGTGGTTAAACATGACTTGGAAAGACAAAGAGACTGGAAAGAGCAGGGTGCACATGGTGCATCACAGTCAAGTGTTTGTTAACAAGACTGACCTGCTTCCTACGTTCAATTCATTGGCAATTGAATCTCAGATTGTTAACATAAATGGTCTATCTGATCAGGTAAGAATTCCGGTTATAAAAAAAAAAAAAAAGAGAGCATTGCATCATTGTTCGGTATTTCTTACAAGACAATTTAATTTTTTTTTCATCAAACAGTTTCTTTACTTTAACGATGATCTCTTCCTTGGAGCGCCATTGTTGCCCACAGACTTTTACACCCCACTCTTTGGATACGTCCTCCATACGGAACAACATTTAACTGTGGCTCCATCTCCACGAAAATGGGGTGGCAAAGATCCTGGTGAATGGTTCGCTTTGGAATATACCAATTACTTGCTGAGTAAGTAGATTGTTGCGCGATGATCGAAAGGCGTATGCAATATTTTATGCTCTAAATTTAACGCTCATTAATTATTTATTTTTCAAGGTAAACGATTCGGCAGACGCGATCGCGTATACGTCTCCCATTCCACACACATTCTTTCTCCATCGATCCTCCGCGAAATCACCTCGCAATGGAAGGATGAGTTTTACGCCACAGCATCTCACAAATTCCGTGGCGAATCACCAGAGATTCACACCACATTCATGTTCACCCACTATATCATAGAAAAACACAGAGAAACCCTACTGAAAGCGTTTTTCTTTTACAAGATGGATGTCAATCACGACAACAACTACAATTGGGCCGAACGTTCTGCTATTCTCAATTATCTTAGAGATGGTCGCGCTCCCGGAGCAAAACGCGTAACGATATCATCTTACAAGTCTGTCATGGACGAGTCCTCATTACCACAACCCCGAAAGACTACATTCACTTGGTCGGCGTTTGACGGGTTTCCTTATCAACTAAAGTCCGCAGGACCTTTCCGTTCCGGTTTCTATGATCCGGACGTTGTAAAACCCGATGCGAGAGTTTGTGGCATATCTCTGGAATATTGTTTGGGAAGAGATTTCATGAAACGTAAAGTCAAGAATGTTAGTGTCGAAGATGTGTTCATGAGTGTCGCGTACGAGAAGCTCGAGTGTGGAGATTGCATTATACATATGCTGGTTGGGTTATCTGGTGAGAAAGGTGTCAAAGCATTCCTCCCGGAGAGTGACGTTGAAATGGACATTGATTATATTGAACGGGTGGACAATTTGGGATGGAAGGAAAAGACACCTACTGAAACTAGAAGAGATGTGAGCGACACGGTAGAGAAAGGGGAGCCCAGTAAAACTACAACAGAATATGGTTTGCCGCAAAAGTCTGCGGAAAACAACTTGACCGATTATGACTCGCAGGAGTCTTCTGACCTCGTGGAAAACAACCAGACTGGAGATGAAGATACTACAAACGATTCGACAGAGCAGGAATCTTCTGGGTCCACGGAAAACAACTCAAACCAAGATGCAGGCGAAGACGCAGGCCCGGCCGACCCTCAACCCACCATCACCACCACCACCACCATCACCACCACCACCACCACCACCAACAACAACAACAACAACAACAACAACAACAACAACAACAACAACAACAACAACAACTCGCAATCCTCCACTACCACCACCACCAACTCTCAATCCTCCACCACCGCCACCACCAACTCTCAATCCTCCACCACCGCCACCACCAACTCTCAATCCTCCACCACCACCAAATTCCGATCACTCCGTACTCACATAACCAACATGCTCTTTCGCTACAATTACGTCCTCGGTCAAACACCATTCAAATTTTATGGGCTCGGCGGTATACACGTTACCAAAATTAATCTCAACTCTATCAACCGCGAGAGACCGGCCGTTTTTTGCTTGAATGATAATATGGAAACGGCCGTTCCCAGAACGCTAGCGATGATGAAGAGAAGTGTAACGGACTTTTTGAAAGCATACTTCCCAGATATATTGCCTTATGAAAATAGACAGTCGGGCTGGTTTTGGAAATAGAATTTATACATCTAAACGGTGGTGTATAGCAATAATGAAAACAAACAAACAAACAAACAAAAACAACAAACAAACAAACACACACACACAATAGACTTACAAACGCCACTGTACTTTTTTTTTCTCAACATGTAAAAATTTGGAAATAAATCATTTTTCACTTGTATAAAGTATATTTCGTACGGCACTTATTTATTTAGAATTTCACCCGACCTTTCTGTTCGTTACACAAACTTATTCAAACTTAATTTTAATCTCATCTTCTTGGCTGCACTCTACCAGTCTCTCTTCGAAGTCTGCTACAATATTCCGGTTTCTTGGGGCGAGAAGATTGCGCATGTGTTTTTCGTATTTAGCATCCAATTCGCGATCCTTTTTCTCAAGAGCCTCGTCTTCGGACGTATAGCTATCGGATGAAGAGTCGTCATCGTCATCGCCATCCTCATCGTCGTCGGAGAAGGGATGTGGAGATGATGGCGGAAAGGATGCATTATCGTTAGAGTCTTGTCCAAGAGTATTTGCAGTATGAGGTTGTTGGGTCGTTTGCGTAGGAGTAACTACTTCGGTAGGAGATTTTGCTTGTTGATTGGAGCAGTCAAATAATTTGTTCACAATGCGACTTCTTAGTTTTAGAGCGTATTCCACTTCCAATTCAGTAACCTAGTAATATGCAATAAATTTCAACAATCTTTTCTGTCTCTGTACATTACGAGCTTTCGCTCCCCTCTAATTTCCCAATTCACAAACCTCAATCTCACTAGACGCGCTTCTTAAACGTCTTAGAACGATTATATCTCTTACAATCAATGAAACCCAACGTTTCAGTTCCGCTCGCAACTGTACGAGTGTGTGCCTGGAAACCATGCAATCATTCTCTGAACCAATAACACGTTCCGCAAACGACGACGCAGTCTCCAAATCCAGAATAGAATCGTTCAACGATAATGTTATTCTACGTGATGCCGCCACGTTCGACTCGTGTTTTCTCGCCTTTGCATCATCCACCGCGGCAAGTTCTAAACTTCGTCGTTCCTCCATCTCGATCCACTCATCGCTCATCTCTCGAGCTGCTTGCATCTTGAGGTATAATCGGCGTCGATTCTTTATTCTTGTTTTATTTTCCTTTTCGAATCTCTCTTTTAACTTCTCCAGTCTAAGACCTTTTTCTAATTCATCAATATACAAGAGAATTTGAGAAACGCTCTTGGTGCCAACGCGTTTCGAAATTTCTACCACGTTATGTTTCCCGCAGCGAGCGAGTGCAATGAAGAATCTATTTTGTTCGCCGGGTTCCCATGACGTCGTAATGGTGGTGTTTTGCGGCGTGTTACGAGAGGTTGTGAGCGCATTTCTACAAGACGTAAAGAAGGTTTCGTAGAGAAGACTGGAAACTGGAAATGTGGGTGAAATTCTTTGACGTTTAGAGTTGCCTTCATTATCCAAAGCGGACGATGCTTTGTCAGGATGGTAGTGCGGGCGCTTTAGAGCATTGTGGTTTTGATTAAGCATCATCGCCCTTTTTGTCGATCAAAATATCGTGTAAATATGACTAGATATGATTGGGTTACCGCCTGCTTAATGCATACTGCGAAACATATGATTTTCTGCGCATTCAGTTCTCTCTTTCTTTCTTTCTTTCGCTTTTTGTTGTCGAGCAGTAAAAGAAAATGCAAGGGCTAAAACCTGCCCACGAAACCTACAAGCGTCTCATTTGGGACAAAGAATGCTTCCCCGATGCTGATGATATTATCATCGGATATGAAGATGTGAGTTTGCTGTATTTCTTTCTTTTTGATGAAACTGCGGCTAGAATGACAGCGAGAGCATAGACTTTAAAAGAAATTGGCAAGTGTTTTGACTTGTGATTTAATAATTGTTGACATGACGAATTGAACCGATGATTGCCCGTTGGAAGAGATTTTTGGGAATCATGGAAAAGACAAGAGAGGCTTTTGAAACTGATGAGATTCCGGTGGGTGAACATTCTCACGGCATACCCGTTTAACAAAAAGGGGGGTTTCCTCGTTGACTAAAAATAAATTTTACGCTCAATATACACAGTTCCATCGTATCCGTTACTTTAAATCAATGGCGACGAACGAAATAATATGGGACCGAAAAAAGCGTATCGATCTAATAACACGATCTTATAAGGGACCGCTTTCCGCAGAATCAGCTCCATCACCTTCTCCAACGTTGTCAGAAACAACCGCGGAAGAACCGTCATCTCAGGAGACATCACCGCCTACGACGCGACGGAAAACACCATATCCCGAACCTGCTGCACAACCCGTTTTCTCCACAAGATCAAAGAAAGAGTATATCAAGCGCAGACGAGCAAAAACTCAGAAAAAGATGATCGAAGCTGCCAGGCTCGAGCTGGCAGAAGAGGAAAGAGTTAAGCGTGAGCACGACATGATGTTGGAGGATAAATTACGGGAAGTGCAAGAAAGGATTGAAAAATTCAATAGCATGAAAGCTTTCTTGGAGAATACGCAAAGTGTTAGCACTAATTAATGTTTGAATGTGATTTGGAGGATAAAATTTAATTTAATGTACCGAATAAATATTATACAAATATAATGTTTATTTGTTAAAGGTAAAAGTTACAAAATTGGAGTGATGTTGGCGAAAGCATAAAAAATCTGCTCTATGTTAACGTTGGATAAATAGACTAGACCGTGGGATTTTCCTTATTGAGCTGTGTGTATATCTTTTTGATACGGTCGCTAACAGTCTTGAGAGTTTGGTTGGTTGCTGTGAGACGCTTTCGTGCATTCATTAGTTTCTGAACTGATGGCTGTATAGGCGAGGGTTCCGAAGCCTCTGCAAATAATTGAAGTTCTGACGTCACGCAACGATGATGTTAGAAAAAATGGCCCAGATGGCAACATGATATATGGTTGCGATCATCACCTGCTAACAATCGTTCTATTTCCTTGCTTAGCGCCTCCTGGCTTGACTTGACTGATACGATGGACGTATCCATTTCCTGAACTATTGGTGATAGTAGCGCCATGATACCTTCCACAAGTTTCTCGTCAGTTGAATCGCCCGATTCAGTCAGGTTGCTGTCTGTACGTTTTCCAGCAGGTTCCGCCATATAAAAATTTCATACAGTATATCCCTTTGTTTGACCGACCACAACTTTTAAGTTCGCTGCGCCAACGAATTTTCAGGGTCAAAGATAACACAAATGGGAGGCCTTTTTTTACGCCACAAACAAAACTTAAATCATCGCGTTCACAACTTTTGCAGCGTTTAGAATGAATGCCCGAATTATGAAGATATTAACGCTAAATGGTAGTCATCATCTTTTTCATCAGCCTTGAAATAATGGATGATTGTTCGTCTATGTTATTATTAGTAAAGTAATATACGATTACACTTATTACTATATACCTCATTGCGTTACAGACTGCTATTGTCATCAAGGATAAAAGAGACGCACTAAATCTGACCATCAATGTATTAGTTGACAGCAACAATCGCGAACAACTATGGACAATGACGATAATCAACAGTATAGTCCGATTCATTTGTCGCTTAACGAATAGTCCAAAGTCAGGCGATTGCTTTCAGCCCTATCAGGTTTAGAGGCGAGGTGTAGTTCTTGATGATTAACTGATAATCATGCTATTTATATTATAGTTCTACGACATCTTTATTTTTATATTCTTGACAAGGCTTATTGACCACCCCTGTAGACGTCCTCATGCCGGAATAAATATACCCCGATAATATCATGACATGCATTGTAACACAGACTTTTTTTCTACTTCGATGAAGATGTCTTCAGTTTTAGAAGCCTTTTTAGAACATGAATATGGTGGCAAAGCTGTCTGGATTCCTTATTTAAAGCTTAGCAATATTGAATCGACCCAAATTGATAACATCTATTTAGCATGCTATAAAGAATTTAGTAAATTTCCTTTGATGCTTTTATTAATTGGAAGCGAAGAGACATGTACACCAGCATTTGTGAGTGAGTTTGCCAGAATATACTCGCTTCCGACGCACAAGTATAAAGACGATGTTTGTTATTTCAAACGATACGCAAACTGGCTTGGGGTGCGCAATAACATGATAGAGGGATTTACCAAGCACGAAGATAAATTTTACATGGTTGCTAGTAAAGGGTTTTACCACTGTTATTCTCGATACGGATTCTGCCCCGCATGTGGCATACTTCGGTGCAGTCCTGTATGGTGTATTTGCGGTCATAAGCAATTATCTGACGGATGGACTAGCAACAATGACCTCCTCGACGAATTTATAAAGAAATCACAAATGCGAACAAACTCGGCAAACGAAGCCTATTTGGAATGGATACCTTTTGAATGTATTGAACATAACATACAATTACCTCTCGCTGGTTACTTTCCTTCCATGAACTTGGTTCGACTTGAGATAACGAATGAGACAGGACGTTCATATTATGACAAGGTATACCCATTACTAATTATGCGTCATGTTTATTGAAAGGTGTCCACATGATTACTGACTACATCATTTCCACTAGTTATGCGACGAATATCCAGATATCCTCGTCAAAAATGTTTGGGTTACCATCGGATTTACATATGATGCAAGAGCAGGGAAGTATTATCTAATAAAAGATCGTTATAAGGAGGGATTATGTCTGGCATGCACAATACAGTTAGCATATTATACTATGGTAAAAGCGTTCTGCTTTAGATGTAAAGCACCAAAACCTGTTGATTGGACAACTGGCAACAAGTCCTTGGATTCATTTATTATGGAATCATGGGCTAACACAATGAGAAAAGATGATGCTTATATTCAATGGATTGAATACTCTTTACTGATAAACATACAAGAGGTGGTATTATTACAAAATGGATGCACACATATAGCAGATCTGTTTGATCTGGCAATAAATAAGTGGATAAAAGTGTCACTCAAACATATTGTTGATGGACAGCATGCTCAATTATTTAACTTTCATCAGGTAAATTATTTCAAATGTGTAAATCATGCAAATGGTATCAACATTTTAAGTGTGTATCTGGTGTAATGACTAATTTGTATTTGTTTATTCCAACAGTTAATCAAAGAATACACAGACATATTAACACCAGACAATGTTTGGGTTATTGGAATCACACAAGAGCCATCTACACAAAACTATTATTTGGTGTTGTACCAGAGTGTGGAAATAATAATTGACAAATATTTAAATGCTAATGGAACTATAAGGCATATGGAGTTTGATGACTTTTATGATATTAAGGAGATGGGATCTGATGGTTATGGAACTATCTATACTGCCAAATGTGAGCACTATTTACGAGGTGACATGCCAGAAATTGTTGCACTCAAATGTTTTAAATATTATAATGAAATGCCTGAATTATTTATTACTGAGGTAAACAATCATTAATGTTAACTCTAACTTTTTATTTGATCTGATTTAATTTATTTTTATTTAACAGTTCAGAAATCATATCAAGTGTTTTGGTGGCTATTGTGATGAATTGTATTATCATCCCAGTATTTATGGAATCATACAAAATCCAGAAACAAAAGAGTATGCATTTGTTATGTCATATGCTGATTGTGGTAGTCTCTTGTCATATTTGGTAAAAAACTTTGACAAGCTGACATGGGAGATGAGATCACAATATTTGATGCATATTGCACATTTTTTGACCATTATTCATAATGCAGAAATTGTGCATTGTGGTCTTCATGGGGAAAATATAGTTATGAATTATGGGATGTTTCGGTCAGGGGAAGAAGAAGAAGCAACCATATTAAGCAAAGCTACTGCATGCATTTACAATTTTGGTCACTCAAGATCAGTGAATTCATATGGGTTAAAATCAAACATTCAAGGTGTTTTAACCTTTATTGCGCCAGAAGTCTTTCATACTTGTAAATTTACAAAAAAGTCTGATGTATATTCTTTTGGAATTATTATGTATTTAATGGCCACTGGGGAATTACCTTTTAGAGATAGGTTGTTTGATAGAGATTTATTGTGTGATATTGCGGATGGACTGCGACCACTGATACCAGATTCTGCACCTGAGGGATATAAGAAACTTGCTGAGATGTGTTGGAATGTTGATCCTGAAAAGCGTCCAGATGCAGACAGACTCAAAGATTTTATTGCAACTATCTCTGATAGGTCTGACATATTGGGATGCCATCTATCATAATAATGTTATATATTACATATTATTATTATGGAGTAGATGTTTAGTAAACTTTTACCTACTGGGATTTGTTTAAACCAGGAAACAATTACAAGTTTGATTCAATTGTGAAAGTTATGATATCAATTAGTCACATATTTATCTTATATTAGCGGTTCAAATTTTGATTTATTTCATAAGTTATTGTATGTCAATACGGTTTGAATCAATAAAACCTGAATGTTAATATGTTTATCTGCAACGAACATCAATTGATTAATTGCTTTTTGGTAACCGCATGTACAGTACATACTGATCAAATTTGTAATATAAGAATACGGTCAGGCGTTTTTGCTCAAAGCACCTATACTATAATAATAATAATTTTATAAAAAGTGTGCATAAAACAGTTTCTGTAAACGTGAATCGATGATCAACTCAAGCGCAGCAAGTGAGAGATTGTTTATTAAACTTTATGGTCACTGCATTGATTGTTATAATAGGAAATCACATCACACGAAAATTACCAGTCTAAATTTACTTACGAATACTGGCGAAACATGTAGTAAATTGTATTGTTGCGGTGGCAACCTGGGTTGGGGAAGCGATAGTCTTTGCGTAGGTGCGTTCGTTGACAGGGGGATATTCCAATCTAGCTTCGGCTCACCACCCTTACTTCGGTGATTGCTTTTGGGACTGAATCTAAAATTCAAGTAAACCTAATTTGATATTTTATCGTGCGCTCCCTATGCGATGTATCTCACGTACTCGTATCCAAATAAGGGTACCTATGATAATAGTAACAACAATTATACCACAGATTTGAAGGGAAATAAATTATTCTAATTTAAACAGGGCAATCTTCGATTTGGTTTATTGACTAGTCGGGTGAACGTTACTTGCCTATTATTAAACAATAATCGTTTTAAAATATTAATTATGGACTCTCATTCCGCTACTTGCGTGATTTATCAACGGATATTTTACAGCTTAAATGAGGCCGTTTATGCCGAAACCTTGTTTCGACTGCGGAGGAAGATTTTATCGCATAACTTACTTATCTAATTCATCAGATAAGTCGGCTTTGCCATAACAACATGCTTGGAGAACGAAATTTACGAATATCAAACTGTTCAGCGTCCGATACAGTGAATGAAGCAAGTTTGTGAAAACGCAATATACATTTTACTTGCTTGCTAATCAACTTTACTATGTGACATGAAAGTTTATTGTCCAGCGAAAATACTAAGATTCGTGCAAATGGGAAACGTAAAAATTTTACGTTTGGTTTGATTTTCGCACTATAATATACTTCTATCCGGTATGTTGTACACTCACTGGACAAAAGTCTACGTAATTTTTGTCGATCACATAGTAAAACATATGAAAAATCTATTTTTTCGA
>CAJVPJ010001149.1:0-11900 GCA_910592205.1 Paraglomus occultum | reverse complement strand
ATCCAAAATGAGGCCTACACTTCGAAAACTTGCAGCTGGTGTGGGAACATTCAAAAAATAGGAGGGTCCGAGATGTATAAATGCCAAAATTGCGGAACTGTAATGGATCGAGATGAAAATGGCGCTCGGGGAATCTTTCTCCGGGCATTGCTTGATGGAGCCTTGATTCTCTCCGGAGATCATGCAGGATATAGTAGTAATAGTAATTAGTAATGCCTACTATTGATGTGTTACAATCCATCCGGTTTACTATTATTGGACAATTTATTTGAAGCCCGGAGTATATTGACTATCACCCCTAAATTGGTTGTTTGTGTTGCATGACTTTTTAAATTCGCGCCTTTTCTTGCTGTTAGTCACACCACTCCACAAATCATAATTGTTCTCACCCAACTTTTCAAGCTATACTTAACATTCTCTAACTGTCACATAACTCTCAAGCTCAAACCATTGCAGGTTTGCCAAAATGGCTAATAGAAAGCTGCAAAGTGCGTTCTCTTGTCTTGGTTTTCGGACTACTATTTTCTATGCTACGACGCTCTTGGTCCAACCGTAATATTCACACTCTATTCTTCCATATAATAAATCCAATAAAACGTATCAAATCAATCAATACCTGTACGTCGGCTTGGTTTTCATTTCCTGTATCATCCCTACAGCTGAAATCGATCGTGTACTAAAAAAGGTCGCTGAGGGTGTAGAATCTTTTGAAGGTATATTTGAGAAAATACAGTCTACGAGCAATGCTAATCAAAAAGAGAAATTAGAACAAGATTTGAAGAAAGAGATCAAAAAACTTCAAAGACATCGCGACCAGATAAAGACATGGATATCGTCAAATGACATTAAAGACAAGAAAGCTCTTATCGACAACAGGCGGCTAATTGAACAGGTTAGAACCTAGGCATAAATCATCTTGTCCGTTGTTGAGAGAAACCTGCGAAAGGCGGGATGTCTTGTTACTTTCAACCATTGACGGTCTAACCAAAGTAGCTCTTGTTAATCATAATTGTTAATTCTTAGCAAATGGAAAAGTTCAAAGCATGCGAGAAAGAAATGAAAACCAAAGCATATTCTAAAGAAGGTCTTAGTCAGTCAGCTAAAATGGATCCGAAAGAAAAAGAGAAATTAGAAACGACTGCTTGGCTATCAGATATGGTCGATCAGCTGGCATTACAAATCGAAGCTGCTGAGGCTAAAGCTGAAAGCTTGCATGCTGTTATCAAGAAAGGTCGCAAGGATCAGCAGAAACTCGAAGATCTCAACGAGGCCGAAAATTTAGTAGAGCGTCATAAGTGGCATACTGGAAGATTAGAGTTGATACTACGGTTACTCGAAAATGGCAACATTACTACAGAGCAGGTGAAATAAGTGAAGTTTATTACATGTTTGTTAGGGTTTTTTGTTCACAAGCGAATGGGCAACTGACAGTCTTGTTTGTAAAGGTTTTGGATATTCAGGAGGATATAAAATACTATGTGGAGAGTAACCAGGTGAGCAAACCGCTTGTTAACGGATAAGGTTTTAAAATATGCTAGTTTATCTTGGTCGCTAACCCTCATTTGTAAATATTAAGGATCCCGACTTTGACGAAGATGAGCATATATATGATGGGTTAAATCTTGAAGAAGAGGAAGAGATTTATGGTAGAACTGGAGATGATCATCATAGCAGTCATGATTCTGTAACAGACGGTAATATTGCCAGCAAATTACTACACCTTCTGGATTAAACGTTTATACATTATGCGGAACACACTAACGCTCTTTATTTTTATTTAATAATAGAGCCACAAACACCACAAAAGGAGGTAAATATTTTTATTATATTACCCCTATTAAAGAATAATTCTAATGATATCTGCATTGGGTACAGCATTCGCCGTCAATGTCGCCGACAGCAAGAACCACTGCGCCTATAAATAAACCAACAATACCTATTCCAACGAGAAGTAAGTTTGACTTGCTGGTATCGATTTTTTCAGTTTCTAGTTTCTAACATTATAATGAGTTTGCAGAATCTAGTGTTGGTAATGCTCTTGATTCAACGCCCCGGCATAAAGAAGAAGGTATGTCTAGTTATAGAGTTGCCATTAATAATATTTGTTTCTAACCCAATTATTACACAACAAGAAAAACCAAAACTGCCACCACCGATACCGAGTAGCAATATTCAATCTCCTCCACCAACCAGTGCATATGCATCTATGAAAGCCATGCAAAGTGGAACACGGGTTATAACAAAAGGAGCGCCTGAACAAATGACGACACCAGCACAGACTTCGACGACGTCGTCAACAGGCCCATCAGCAACAGCACCTCATCAATCCCAACCTCCGCTACGCTATGCAGCTGTAACTGCCGCCGAGTCGACGCCTCAAGACGTACCTTCAGCAACTACATCCGCATCTGTATCCTCATCTTCCCCTACATCAATACCCGCCCCCGCATCTTTGCCAGCACCGGTACCTACAGCCATATCCGCAACTGCAGCCGCACCCATATCCACAACCGTACCTGCACAGTTTGGTTTATCACAATCATCGCCAGAAGCTGAACAGAAGAAATATTTTGCTCAGTACGAGGTAGATTCTTCCAACCAACAACCTGTGGAACCTCCTACGAAACCAACTCTCCCGACATCGGCAGCATCGGCATTTTCTGCAGCGGCATTCCAGCCACTAGCATCAGTGACTCCAATATCGCAAACAACCCAGCCTCGCGATACAACAGCAACTGTTTCAAATTTGACTGGACAGCAGTCATCAATGCAGGTAACCGAAGAAATACCTGAACAGTCAACTGAACAGGAAACTCAGCAAATAAGAACCGATGTTTCTCAGGAAGGACCGCATGCTGAGAGCCGTTTCCCCGCATCGCTTACGGATCTGGTAGCTTCTTTTGAAGCCGCTAAGGAAAAATGTAAGACAAATTTGGTTTTATTCAAACTGGCGTAATCGGTAGGAGGAAACAAGTGAATATGTCTAACATACAATTTACGTCTATCCAGCTCTAAGTAAAGACAATCGTCATCACGTACAGCAAATGCTCGACGTTAGTTTCCAACATGTACCGGAAAGCGCGGATGCGGAACGGTACGTATAAGACGTTTCTGGCGACTAGAATTTAACATATAATCAAGGGCTAAATCACAAGATTTAATGAAGGGGGGAGCGAGTTAATATGATTTTCAAAGTAAATGCTAATTGGTTTACCCTACCTGTGTAGACCCAAATACTATGCCCCACGAAATCCATATCCAACTTCCCAATATTACCCCACTACCCCATTATCAGTGTTTGACAATCCAATGCTTTTTGAGAAGTTTGGGCTCGATTCGCTCTTTTTCATATTCTACTATCAGCAAGGGACTTATCAACAGTATGTATCAGCACTACGCATTATTCAGGTTGTATAGAGCTATTCATTAACGATATACTTTTCAAAAAGATATCTCGCTGCTCGCGAATTGAAGAAACAATCCTGGCGATTTCATAAAAAGTATTTGACATGGTTTCAGAGACATGAAGAACCAAAAGCAATGACTGATGAGTACGAGCAGGGAACGTATATTTATTTCGATTATGAAGGTGCTTGGTGTCAGCGAAAGAAGACGGAATTCAGGTAAATGCACATACAGTTCAGTTTCATTTACGTATAAGTTTAATTTAACGACGATTTTCCTGTCTGTTTTCAGATTCGAATACCGTTTCTTGGAAGATGCTGAACTTGTATAAAAGCTTCAATATGAACATATCATTATTAGAAATGTGTAACAAGTATTCGCTTAATAAATCTTGGCATGCGCACTCATTTAATTCCCGCAACATCAAGAGTAGAATTTCCCATTTGATTAGCTGGATACGAGACAACTATTTAGGTATATCGGTTATCATTACAAAGCGTATAATATTATGTATGTATCTTGTCACTATTAGATAATAATATGTACTCTTATAAAGTGATATCACTGACAGATTATAATCAAATAATGAGAAGCATGTTGTATTCGTGCAACCAACACGGTGATCCTAATATTACGAAATATTCAACTAATTAAATTATACGTAAACGTCAATCCTTAATTCTCAGACTTTACGCGCGTCTGTTAACGAAGAATTTACAGCCGTAAAAGCTCATTGATACGCTAAAAAGGTTCCCTTGTATATAGTGAACCATACTTTTCAAGTTATGGAGGTCTACATGGCTTGTTATGATATTTGGTATATTGTGAAAGCTCGATTTAGCGGGTCTCGATTTAACGGAGAAAAGGGCTGGGAACCGGAAGTAATTTATCATAAATGTAAACCTTTATTATACTCTAGCCAGGTTAAACTATGGCACAAACTAAACAGGAACTTTAATCAGTTCAGCATAAGAGCGTAATTCATATTCACAAGCGTTCTGAAAAAATAAGCGGCAAATTCACGAAACCGATAGTAGCGACGATAGAGCAAATGAGTTGAATAGAAACAGTGATGGGTTTTGATCGAATAGCGACTATTTGACTACAAAGAAACAAAGATTAGCTGTAAATTATGCAACTATGAAGCAGACTCTCTGTTTATAACAAATAAAACGGGTTTCAAAAAAAATAATCTTTGCTAAAAAACCACTTTTGTTAAACCGGCCTTTTTAGTTATAACCATAATGTTAAAGTACAGAAAATAAAAATTGATTCGTATGATAGTTGTACGTTAACCAAACCTTGAGATTTGGCGCGTTTTTTCTAATTGAAGTATAATCTATTAAATTTGAATTTTTTCTTTAGTATTTTGATATGGCTTTAACATGTTACTGTTGGGTAACACTGTCAACTATCGATCGGTTGTTTTGCGATTGTGTTACATGTAACTTTGAAATACACCGGCCGGTTTAACAAAGTGCTCCCCGACTTTGTTAATGTATGCATCATAGTCTTCTTACCTGACTTTGGTATGATATATCAATATAAGGTAAGATTATTTACCTCTTCAGTACACATTATATTTTGGAATGTATAATTTGCCTAAGGAACAAAGAATTAGCAGGCTCAAGCAAGAACACGAACAACGAGTTAGTCAGCAAAAAAAGAGAGAGAAATATTTGGTTATCGATCACACAGTCTTCAAACCTGTACTTCCAATAGTCAGCTAATCGATGTTCCCGGTGCAAAATAATGACGGCCAGTTTTTTTTTTGTTTTCTATTTAAAAATGCTTTATTACAAACGTAAGCGAAAATAACATGTTAGTGCTGGTATAAAGGTACGCAGATTTTGTAGAATTACTCGACAGTTTAATCTTACTGTTGCCTCCTTCAATCTTTGTAATAACATACAGTATCTCTGGTCCTCAATTTCATTTTGAATTGTCCCAAGAAAAGTTCTATTACTTCGTTTCTTAACGTGTTAAAATTGCGATTAATTGTATTAGACGGCTAATAATAATAATAATAAAGTATTTAAAATTCAAGTCAGTCCGAAAACGCGAATGTTCTACAACAAGTGGGATAAACTTACATGCTTATAATATAAAATTAGCGAACAAAACGGTAAGGATAAGTTGTTCTGTGAACCTGTAAAAAATGACATTGTTTGGTAACAAAAATTAGTTACCGCATTGGAAATTATAAATGCCTTTTCACCGCCTCTATTTTGTCAGGCACTGTAATATTGAATCTTACTTCGTGAGTGAGAATATGGTGAGGCGTTTGAGAGTTAGCTATGTACTAGGAGTACACGTATACAAACCGCGCGTGCGGGGACAGTCGTATTAATATATAATTAGCGTTACTGGTACGAATACACGGACGAAAGTCAACCAGGCAACCAATATATTAAAACCATCTTTTTGAAGAAATAGATGTTGTAATCATGAACCAAGAACAAACATGCTATATTGCGAGATAACTCGTAGCCAAGGCCAAGCGTATACTTCAATTAAAAAAAACAATCGAATTAGAGAAGAGATTGATATACCGTATCCTTTATGATTAATTTCCTGCCCATATTGGCTTGCCAGTCCGAACAACAGTGATCGTTATCCTGATGCTTCAGGAGATGCTCGCAAGGGACAAGGAAATTACCATTTTCCTTGGTGAACAAGCCACAATTCCTAATTGCTTTGTTTGGACTTGCATAAGTATAATGTGACATAAATGTTGTACAAACATATTAAAAGTAGCCCGCATTAAAAATTCCATTGGACAATTTAAAGGTCGAAATGAGTATGCTATGTTACATAGTAATGATAAAAGTCGATAATTGTTCGACATATACTTCTTATGATCTAATTTATTATTAGTTGGGCTGAGGTCCATAGTTTACTGAATTTGTACTTGTAAATACAATGCTTATTACACTGCAGCTTAGTGACGTTAATAAGCTTAATAATTACGACCAACTTGAAAACGGGCTTAAAAATCTTAAATGGGAACGTACGTTCATCAAGTAATTAATGTGTCTCCAATAATGCTTTTGCTCAGTTTACATACGACGGCTTGTAAAAATTTAACATCCCTCCAAAACCCCCAATGTTATACAAACTACCGTTTTGCCCAATTCATTGTCTTGTGTACCCCCAAACGTTCAGCAAACGCCACAAACTGTTCAGGAGATCAAAAATACGTTTGATCGAATACCACGTTTTTTTAGCTATAAATCCTAGCAAATCTTAGGATTATCTCGTCTTCTGTGGGCTACAAAGCTTAATCGACAAATAAATGAATTCAAAAATATTATTACGTATACTATGCTTGAATGACTATTGATAGTGTCAGTTGACCGCTCCCATGATGGTATAATAAAAAAATTCTTACCATTTGTACGGACTGATATTACCGCTGCGTAAAAACGACATTCCATTGAACCGCGGTGTCATTATGATCAGAACTACTTGTAGAAATCATTTACGAAATTCCAGGGTATTGGTAACCACGTGATTTTACTGCGGATTATCACGCAATACAATATTTGCAATTAAGGCTAATTACTTGCCCGATATATATAAACCGATCGACAACGTTTGATACATCTTAAATTATTACAATGCTGGGTTAATCGATTGTTGAGTGAAAATCATTAAATTCATTGCAAATAATAAATTGAAAAGAGAGGACGACAATGTTTGCAAATAGCAACGTAAAAAGAGGAATACAAATGATACGCCCACCACGAAAAGTTACTCATTCTGTTCGTCAAAACAATCTGCATGACTAATTGGAAATTGGGAATCAAAATGAATCACAATTTACAGCATGCCAGAGCCTTTTTCAACGACCGATTGTCAAACACAAAGCTGACGAATAGCCGAGAGATAATATTATAACGATTAATAACAATAACAATAAATAATAATGATTATAATAAATATAAACAAGAGTGACAAAAATAGAATACGCAGAAAACTGTGGCACGGACCCCTGGAATCACCCTTTGAGAGTTGCGATTGGTTCAAACATTTAAATTATTTTGTGCTCAAAAATATTGTGCGAGCCTCGAACGCGGAGAAAGCACTCCGGGCGAGCTTTCTTTGTTTCATGTCACGTTGCTTCGAACAGTCTTGTGCAAGTCGACCATGAAAAAAATCTCAAATTTAAATACAGCGGACAATCCGTAACTGACCTGAACTTGGACTCAAACCTAACCCTTTCCACCTAAAATAAAACAAAAATGAACGCAACTGAAGAACCGCTTCCTCCTGGTTGGTAAGTGTCTGCAAACCATTCGAGAAACGCAAGATTCTTTTGTATACCGTATTGTTGAAGCAACTCACCGTGGTGAATTCGTACTTTTTTTTTGCTGCTTGATAATCCACGTAATAATGGTAAAGGGTTGCAAGATGGTAAGTCGTTATTGAAAATATACCCTATATATACAATCAACATTAGTTGGTTATTTGGCGTTTTCCACGATATTTATGTAAACTTTTGTATTTTTCAACGTTATCTCAGGGATGCAAGATATAATCGTCACTATTTTGTTGGTAAGTTTTTATACTTTCTTTTTTTTTTTTGATAGCATTCTTACCAATGTTAATCATTTAACCCCATTATCAATTGCAGATACGAAAACGGGAGTACCCCAATGGGTAGATCCTCGCAAGAACGCTAATGCGTCGCACAGATCTTCTACAGCAAGTTCGGTAACCTCTTCAACCGGATCCACACCAGTGATGCATAATCAATCTATTCCCGCTCGATCGGGCTCCCCGGTTGGGCATACGGATACCTCAGTAATTTCCAACGGAGCGAGTAAAAATATGAATGTCAATATGTCACATATATGTGCTCAGACCGAAAATTTAAGCATAACAGACTCGAGATCGTCGCAAGTGTCTACTACGAGTTATCAATCTTACAATGCACTCGTTACGACAGAAAAATTGAATCAACAGGCGACTCCGGGCTTTGCAATGCCACAACAGACGACTATGCCAACGCAAACGACAAATCAGCCGGTTGGTATGCCGCAACACACTACAGTCTCTCAGCAGACATTTAATCAGTCGGCATCAATGTCGCAACAGACTACAATGTCACAGCAGATGACAAATCCATCGTTCACAACGCCCCAACAGTCACAGCAGATGACAAATCCATCGTTCACAACGCCCCAACAGTCACAGCAGATGACAAATCCATCGTTCACAACGCCGCAACATACAACATCGTCATCGTCATCATCATCATCATCATCACCGCACATGACGAATCCATCGCTCACAATGCCGCAACAGACTACAATGCCACAACAGATGACGAACCCATCGCTCACAATGCCGCAACAGGCATCACCACAGCAAATGACGAACCCATCGCTCACAATGCCGCAACAGACAACAACACCACAGCAGATGACGAACCCATCGCTCACAATGCCGCAAGCGCATACAGGTCATGCATCAAACACTAGTTCACCTGACTCAGCGCATGCAGCGATGGGCTGGCGGACTCCTCATCACGCTGCGAGTATACCAGGGATCAGCTCGTCTGAATCAGTGCGACCGCCAATGAACCGGCATAGTACATCGCCAGCAGATATAAACGCTGGTCATAACACTCAACCGCCGCCGCCCGTACCATCGACAAATGCAACTCCTGCACAACCTGTGGCTGCTTACCCAGTAACACCAAAGACCGCCGCTCCTGGAGGAATAGTTTCTCCTAATGTTCCCGTTGCGCCTGCCACAGGACAGACACAGTATGTTCTTCGTACAGATGCAAATGGAAAGAAATACTACGTTCCAGTTCAACTACAAACCGCTGTCAATAAGAATCCCCAAGTGGTGCCTGCTGGCCAGCCAGTTCTTATGAATGGTAAAATTGTATATTTAAATCAACAAGTTCAGCAGCAAGTTCGACCAGGTCAACCAGTGCAGGTTCGACAAGTTCAACAAGTTCAACAATATCAAACGCAGCAGCAAATGTACAATCAACAACAAATGACAAATTTCCAGCAGAAATTCCTGAGTGTGGGGAAAGAGGTTGGGAAAGTTGCTGCTAAACTTGCTATTGCTAGTATTGCTCCTGGATCACAGAAATCATTATTTGGCAACAACAACAACAACAGTCAGCAACAGCAACAACAGCGACAGCTACAGTTACAATTACAATTACAACAACAACAATTGCTACAACTTCAACAACAACAGCTATTGCAAGCGCAACAAATGAACAATGTGCAACCACAACTGATACAAGTTCAACCACAACTAGTACAAGCACAACCGCAACTAGTACAAGCACAACCACAACTAGTACAAGCACAACCGCAACAACCTCAGTACCAAGTAATTAACGGTGTTACTTATCAAGTCGTCCCGACTGCAACCGCTCCCGCTGCAGATAAAGAACATAAGCACAAGGATAAGAAGGACAAGAAGGACAAGAAGGACAAGAAGGACAAGCAGCAACAGCAGCAACAGCAGCAACAGCAGCAACAGCAGCAACAACAGCAACAGCAGCAACAACAGCAACAACAGCAACAGCAGCAACAGCAGCAACAGCAGCCGGGAATGGCTAACATCTTAGGTAACGTGCTACATACGGTACTTCAAGCTTCACATCACAATTCGCAGCAAAATTCGCAGCAAGATTCGCAGCAAAATTCGCAGCAAGATTCGTCACAACAATCTGATAATTCAGGAGGCTTTAACTTTGGTGATATGATGGGCAATGTCGGTGATTTTACAGATAACTTTAATATCGGTGATATTACAGATAACTTTAATATCGGCGATATTGACATTGGTTCGATGTTCTCGGGGGATAATTGATGGGTGACGCGCAGTGACGACATTAATAATCTGGTTTTTTACTCGTATAATCTTAAATTATCAAAGATGTATTCCTACTCTCTAAATTGACGTATACCAACTATAAATAAATAAATTATAAAAAAAAATAATCTTTCTGTAGACCGCTGACCAAATCCAAGTGTCTTCAACATCGTTTCTATCTTTGGACTATCAGGAAAAATACTTTACCCAATTCTTTCCTTCATCTTTCTCAGAGTAATACTAACTCTGACACTCCTGACTATCCGCTCTCCATTAATTTCGTCAACCAGCGTTTCTTCAATTGCATGTTCCCAATTGTATCTCGCTTCTCCACTCATTCCTAAAACATCGCCAGGTCTCAAGAGTATCGGAATGATTTCATCTGATTGAGCATACGACCTACTATTGCCGTTATAAGATAGCGCCTGTTTGCTCGCCTCGGATGCTGGTCTGAACTGCATTACGCAGCTAGACAAGAGCGAAATTGCTAGAATTCCGTCTTCAAACCTAAGTCCGATATATATGTGAAATCATGGAAGAGAAGGCATGGTATTTAGAAAACTGATGATGAAAGTATTCATATTGACGAACGCATAATACTCAAACTACGTGCCTCGGAAGGTCTACATGACTTTTGATACCTTGACCTGGTTCATATAAATTTATGATTAACTATTAAAAAATTGATGGCACACACACACCAAAGAAAAGGAAATTAATTACGATTAAACCACAATACATACATAACGTTCAATAAGCATACCTGATCAAAGACCGGCCTTCTTCCGAGTAGAATACTTTTCGGTAACAAGCCATCTGTCCTATTTAGGACGTTCTCGACAGTATCAACAATGAAAGAAGGAAGCGTTCCAAAACACATTGCTTGATTCGTTCCCGGATTGCTAAAGTATCCTTCCGCTATTATACCATCTATAAGAGTCTTTTGTTCTTCGTCTGTAAGAACTTCTCTGCAGAGGCAGAGACCAGGGATAGTGGGAAAGACTTGGGGAACCACAAGGGTCGGATGAATGTGAGCAGAATTTTTTATAATACGTTTGGTATGGTCATCATCACTCGCATATGCAAGTTCTTCTTCGGCGTTGTTGAAATCGTCTTCGCTATCGCTGTCACCGAATATTTCTGTAAATAAATGTCGTTTCGAGCATTCGTCCATTAGTCTAGAATGGGGAATTGCTCTTTTACAAGTAGAAGACGCTTACAAGAAGTGAAAAGCCCAAAGTAGCATGAGTACGAGTTGGGCCAATAATAATGCGACTAATTAATTCCTTGTTTCATCTCTTTGAGAAGATGAATCTGTTAAATAACATTCGTCATATAGCGTTATTATTAAACAGTTGACATGCAATGTGTTATTGACAATGACAAAGAAGGGGAACATCCCTCATGGAAACAGATCGAATGATAATCCCTGCATGCTAAGTGACCTGGATATTGATCGGTGAACAGCTTTTCGTTTTTCGCTTTCACCCTTGCATGTCATAGTTTGGCGTCTGAGGATCCACCAGCAAAATGTCAGAACTGTCATTTTACTATTTTGTATCAAAGTGAACATTCTATTATGTGACTAATAACATTTTGATGACGCATTTTATGCCAAAATTCTATACAGTCCAACTCTCTCT
>CAJVPJ010001148.1:0-11905 GCA_910592205.1 Paraglomus occultum | reverse complement strand
GAATGGGGGCTTACACGGAGGAGTAAAGCCATATTATATTATGCGTTGTTTATGTTAATGTATCGTTTTGTTTGTTTGTTTGTTGTTTTCTTTTGGTATATAACGCTTTCCGCATTAATTTTTCGAGCTATAGTAATAATAATAGTAATAGAATATAATCTAAAGAAACGCCATGCAACGCAATAGAAAATTCTGCAGTTTCAACAAGGTAAATAAAAATCAAGTATGCTGTTGCAATTTCACATATTGCAAATCTGGAAACAGTGTTGTAGACGTTGAATAAACATCCAATATTATACGCGGCAGATATGTGTCATCTTGTCGGACTGCTATTGGCTAGGCAATAATATGCATTACACTCACGTCGGAATTGTACACTAGCCTTTTTTGCATTAGCGATAATCTTTTTTTGTGTGCAAGAACTAAATTCTGGTATGTTTAAATTGATTGATAGTCGTGACTCTTTGTAATAAATCGTACCTTTATTCATCAAAGCAATAATTATCCATTCCTAGTGGATATACGCCGCGTATCGAAGAACGACGATTATGTCATCAACGACTGCCAAAGTTCCAACACTTTTGAATACGACTTTCTTAACCTCAGGACTTAGTCGCGGACTCTTTGAATTTGTTACGAAAGTCGCAGATGCAAGAAGTAAACAGGTTTGATACATAGAGAATGGTTTTTATCCGCTATCATCGAGCAAACCCTACGCGAGAATGACAATGAATGCTTATATATCACATTTGTGTTTCTAGGAAGAGGATCTCTATGTGTCAGAGGAACTCCTCTCCCTGACAAAGAAACTATCAAAACCTGAAATTTCTTCAGTGGGTGTACAAACAATTATCTGTTTATTGTTCATTGGACTCGGATTGATTTGGAACTTGCTAATTGAATTTCCTTTGTCTGTTTTATCTTCATCACCCCCCACATTTGTGGATCAGAAAAAGATGAAAGACTATATAATTCGCTTAATTTATTGTGACATGTTAGGACATAATGTCGAATTCGGCTATATTCACGCTGTCAAGCTGGCCCAAAGTGGAAAAAACATATGGGAGAAGCGGGCTGGTAGATTTGTGCATATCAAGTCAAATCGCAATTCCGTAGCAATCGTTAGAGTAATACTGATCCGGGTTTGCATTTAAAACAGGATATCTCGCGTGCTCTTTATTTCTTTATGAAACTCATGAGCTGAGCATAATGCTCATCAACACGGTTCAAAAGGTAAGTAGATAACTCTTTGTACTGATTTTTTGATCGAGGCAATCTATTTTGATGTACCATACGAATCTTTTTGCAGGATTTAAAGAGTAGTAATGAGCTAGAAGTTAACGCAGCGATATCAGCTCTTTGTAGCTTACTCTATCCGGAGATGATACCAGCAGTCATTCAACTCATCGAAGGAGCACTTAAACATTCAAAGTAAGTGGGAATGTAGCAAGAATATATGTATTCGAATACCTGCTACGGATCAGACAAATAGCAGACTGCGGGGGGAATTTTGAAAGATGCGTGATGTGAGGCCAAGATAGCGCATTGCAAGCGTTTCAACTCTATCTTAAAACCTCACTCGCCAATAACAGCGACTCTGTCAGAAGAAAAGCAGTGATGGTCTGCCAACGGTTATATCGTATTGCACCCGATACCATATCCCATCTTGAAGACACCTTTCGAGAGATACTAGCCAATAAAGATTATGGTACCCTCAGTGCTATTCTTTGCTTATTTTCGGATCTAGTTCAGGTGTGATGAAAGAGGTAGCAAAAAAGCTAACGTGAACTAAGCAGCTGTTGCGTGGTTTCGTTGGTTAATCCATCTAATACGTTAAAAAAATTCGCTTCCAGGATAAGCCCGAGAAATATAAAGACATCGTTCCGACGTTAATAAGCAAATTAGAACAAGTTATTGATCGATGGTTGCCCAGAGCTTACGATTACCACGGTGCATCCGCTCCTTGGATTCAAATTAAGCTCGTGAGAATTCTGGGACTATTGGCCAAGGACGATGAAGAGTAAGGCTTGCGTCTTGTTTCGTTATTTCTGGTATGCTTGTCAAACAATTAATTGTTTGATGATTTTATAAGAATAAGTCAGGAGATAGAGCCATTGATTATTCGCGTACTGAGAAAAGCGGAGGATGGCGTGGATGCGGCATATGGTAACTTTTTTTTTTTAAAAATTTCTGTTTTCGACCAATGTCAAGTTTGCCTGCAATTTCACTTACTAGTATACTACGATTCCGCCCCTAGCCATAATATTTGAATGCATCCGTTCTCTCTCTCTTTTACATCCACGCGTACTTCCCTCCCTCGTAAACAAGTCTGGGACACAGAATCCTCTCAGCATCATAGCGCGCTTTCTCAAATCGCATAATCACAACTTGAAATATCTAGGATTGACTGCTCTTCAACAGGTTGACCCTGTCTGGTGGACAGAAGGCGGATGGTGGGGTGAAGAGCAGATGAATGTGATTGTGGACTGTCTCGAGGACAAAGATGAGACTTTGAAAAAGAAGGTAGGAAACATTTGGCGGCTTGCTATACATATAAACTTATGACGGGCTAATGGATACTATTTCTCACTATAGACTTTAGACATTCTTTATAAAATGGTCAATTTGCAAAATGCAACCGTAATAGTAGATAGAATGATCGACGCGATAGGTTCTGCGTTGACACCGGACAATTTTCTGAGAAAGGAACTCGTTATCAGAGTGGTCGATATTTGTGGAAAATATCCTTTAAATCCTTTTGTACGACTATTAAGTTTGAAAAGTCGGGAGCTTAATCCTTGACCGCGTTTTTTTTTGACGGAAATCATACATTCCCTTTGGCTCCAGACTGGCTTGTGGCTACGTTAATCAAGCTGCATGACGTGGCTGGTGATTTGATTTGTTATGACCTTTCTGATAAAAGTTTTAGGATTATAATCAAAGGTAACTATTTTGCTTTCGTAAATACACTAGCGGTGAAAGTTCATGATACTAATTAATTTTTGTTTAAGGGTCTGAGGATATGTCCAGTAACGAAACTTTACAGATGACAGCTGTAAAGGAATCTATCAAGATTTTAGAAAGGGATAAACAACATCTTAATAGAAATCTGATTATCTTTGTAGTTCGGGTATGCGCCTTATTATTTATTTATTTATTTGACTTTTGTATATAAAATATTGAATCGGTTTGTATCATCAATTGTAGGTACTTGGGGCATGTATTGAATATCATGAAGATTCTAAAAATGTGATAGATAGGCTTTACTCGGTGTTGGAAAATACAAGAGGTATGCTATAATAATCTCTTCACGTAAATCTGTATTTAATTTTGACAAGTTATTCTCATTATTTTGTATCTTAAATTATGTAGATGCCGAGGTTCAGGCTTACACAATAAACTCACTATTAAAATGTGTAGCAACGACAAAAGAGTGTCCAGAGAAGGTTCTAGATGCAGTCAGAAAATGCTATAGATCAACCTCTGTATACGTTAGACAGGTAACCATCATACAGCATTTTTTTAACTTACCCTTTTTGTACAAAACTGATTCTTTGTTATATTGCATTAGCAAAGTAAAGAATTTCTAGAGTTATACAATAGCGCCATATTATTTAATAAGGTGGTCTTGGGAAAGAGCAACATTAAGAATGATCAACTGTTCATAGTAAGTATGATTCATTGCTTTGTCGTTTTGAAAAGGCGACCGCTAACTTTATTAATGCATTGTTTTTTTATAAAGTTTGATGAAAAACTTTCCTTTCTAGACAGCTATGTCCAAGACGCGTTAAACAATGGCGCTAAACCCTATTCTCCCGTCCCTGTTACGCGGACGCATGTATCTGAAGGTGGGGGATGCTGTGGAGTTGCGACTGACCTGTTAAACTCGTTACTGACTCGGTCTTTTATTTCCATTTGCTGATGAAGCAGATAAGAAACAGTTGGAAATCCGTTATGAGGCATACGAAAAACCGTCAATCCCAGTATATCGTAAACCCAACCTCTCTGTCCGAACCGATTCCGCCACTAATGTGCCCATTTCTAGTTGGACTCCGAATATCACGCCGGGTCAATTGGCACGGATGAGTTTCTCTCAAGAATCCGTGTTAGGTCGAGAGCATGACGAATTTGATGGAAGGTGAGAGGTTGAACAAAAAAGTCTGAATGAATGTATCATGTTTTTATTTTTTTAACAAAAGTTCTCTTTCAGTCAGCATCGTCAGTCAATAGCATCATCCGTGTCATCCCCGATATCAAAGACGTTTGCAACTGTAGTTGAACAAAAGTGGAGTCGCGCTGGATATAGACCAGTAATTGCAAAATTAGGGTATCTATCAGATGATGCGAAATTCAAAGATCATGAGACAGATTGTATAATTCTCTTAACATTTCGTGTTTAGGCCATCTTCACCACCGTTGTCAACTAGCTCAAATGAAGAGTGAGTATTAAAATATTCGTATTATATTTTACGTAAGATTTCGCTAAATTTCTGTCACGTCTTTTTGCTAGGTCTCACTTGGCATCGGCCACTGTACAGGCAACTGTCAAGCCCATCAAGGTAAAAACCTATTAATGGATAGAAAATTTAATTACAAATAATTTATTAATAAAATTACTTATAGACATCGATGACATCCAAGGATCCTAGTGTAGAGAAAACCCAGTTGGTGTCAGCTTTGTTCAGTGGTTTGGGGTCAGGTTCAAGGACACGCTTGAGCCAAGAATCGAGCAATTTATCACGTCAAAACCTCATCGACTTTGATACCGCTAGCATACGACCGATGAGTAAGTATCCCGTGCGAATTCATGACGTAGGAATTTTTTCTTAAGGGTGATGCACTAACATTATTTATAGTTGCTATTATGCCTCACCTTAGCCCGGTCCAAATGACGACACGAGAATTTGGTTTACTTTGGGTGAATCTATTACATGAATCATGTATAGTCACCAATAAATCGCATACATTAGAGTCCTTGAGACGGCAACTTGAAGAGGAAGGACGTTTCGGAATCGTAGAAAGCAAAGGTACTGTATCAATTAAAACAGTAGCGAGGTCCGTTGTTTGTTGTCGTTCCGGAAATTGACAAAGTGCATATGTTTATCAAAGGTTCTGAAATTATTGCTGGTGCACATGTGGTACACCCATCATTGAAAAAAGACGCTGGCGCTGCAAATCTTGTGTTGTTACACTTTAAGATTAAAGACGACGGGCGCGTGCAATTCACCGTTAAATCTAACGTTAATGGGATTCCGGAAACGATTGGGAGAGAACTTGACAAGTAAATCTGTATTCTTGTATTAAAAGTTGCTAACTTATTTGTTTAATGTTGTAAATTAGTCGATACGCGCATAAACGGATTATTTAACTACGTCAGAAATAAAAGTAAATACCCAAGCTGATCAATACATAAAAAATCGAGGCTTTTCACCCAATTTTTTTTTAGTGTAGAAGTCTTACAAGGAGGTTATTTTTATGGCCTCAATGGGCGTGTGCTAACTTAGTAGACTATTACCGCAAGGAAAACATATATGAAATAGAGCCGATTGAAAAATCATATGCCGTGGATCTCAAGTATGGTGGGCTTTACCACGGGCTTACAACATGGCAAAACCACCATTTCCTTGACACCGGCACTTTATTTTACGTTAGTTATCAACTTTTATTATATTTTGCAATTAGCAAACTTGCTATTTTCACATTTTTCCATTACAATATGTTGTTGTGCTTGTCGCTAAACGGCTTATAAACAAGAGGAGAAACTATATCTGAAAAATGGCTGATATAATACCTGTAATTGAAGAAGTGGGAATATTACTTCAGTTAGCCAATTGAAGACGCTTACGATTTTTTCCTCAACCGCTTTTCGAATGACATGTTTAATTTATGTAGAGCTTCACCACCGGTCATAGTATTTTATTTAATCTGATTATTTATGAACCATTGACCCCGAACGTACGATTAACACTTGAATGGCACACCTCAACACGATGAAATTTTTTGTAGCTGCAGCAAAAATTTGTACGACTATAATTAGCTGGAACCTACAAGTCATTGATGCATGGTATATTACGCAAAGGGGTCGCGTGAGGCAAATACACTCACCATAACAAACACATCGGTTGTCGGCATTAAACGTTGTATACACGTGTCGTGTGACACTACCATTACTCCAATCTCCACAAACTCCGATACGCAGTAACATTTGATGTGATTGTAAGATTCACTGTCATCTATTAATATTAATGCCAGCAGCTTTAGCGGTCCACATTAGTTGCGTCTTATAAAGAACACGAACCTATTGATAATTAATGCCTCCTCTTACCCGCTAACAATCCGAGGCAAATTACGTACTTACCATTAATACTTTCAATTCGGATTTGTTTTGCGTCAGCATTTAACTCTATCGCCTTGATTTAAACAATTAGTGCACCGGCGATACTTCTTGGCTTTGGTTCATCCGCAGTAGAATTTCTTTTCATTGCTTTAAATCGCAGCATCTTCCGGACTTGGCATGCGCAAGTTGGCAAGTCCATAATGATAATAAACGCAACACGTGGCACTGCACTTTAGGAAATGGACTAGTTGATCATAAAAAGGCTCAAAATGGCTAAATTTATTCGCAGCCTAGTTGTTGTTGACTGATGGATAAAACTTTTGGCGGGGGTACGAACAACTAAATTCGAATCAATAAAGTTGTACTCTAGTAATGCAAACAGAACATATGACCCATTCGAACTTGGCATTTCACAACGATGACGCCACGTTGTTCGGCCATAACTTTGTTAAAGTTTGGACAATATATAGAGTAATAGCCATCGGATACAAGTAATTTATAGTAAATACCTGACTAAGTATTGTTTTCTTATTTCCATTCCTGTCAACTGGAGGACAAGTTTTGTGGTTTCGCTCTTCGAATTTATTAATAGCAATAATATTATCGAACGAAAAAGGTTGTCACACTAAAATGTGTTTCATGTTTGCATCAGAATGATTTGCGTTCTGCAGGTTGGGAAAGTTAATTTGTTTGTTGCATACACCGACACTTGTAGCCAATAAGAACTGATTTTCATTCCACTGTGATGCAACTTAGTTCCGCAAATGGTTACCCAAAGGGATTGAAGTGGCTTATTGTTTTCTCATTTTCACTGTTCAAAACCCGAACAGGGACAGACAACAAAATGAGACCAAAGATGGTGTTATAAATTCAAATTCTGTAATACTTTCAAGATGATAATGATTAGTGTCCATATTAATACCCGAGTTTTTAACTGGTTCGCCCGCATAACAAACAGCTAACAAGGAAAAGGAAATATGCAAGCTGTATGTAGTATTAATTCTTGCAGGACTTTCTGCAGGAAACACAAATTATGAGCACAGAACTGAATTTGAGCCTGCGCCACATAATAGTCTTATACCCGTTATATACACTTTGTTCACTGTTAGTTATTGTATACATGGTTATATATAATAAATGCATAATTTTATATTTAATACCCCTAACGGAAATGTATGTTGACTTTCGGTAAAGAAACATGTGATCAAAAAATAACAGCATAAATACGGCCATTAGATAGCGATAGAAACAGAATCTTAAACATTTAAACATGGATAAACCAACAGCTTACCCGTCAAATAAAGATCTACTTGATATAACGTGAGTGGTCACACACTATTTGATCAACACAATCTTCATATTTATCTAAATTTTTATATCTCTTGCCATTATAGCCAAGAAAGCAGAATTAACACAGAAATAACGAATAATGCTTCACACTTGTTACCCGAGAGCCCTACTCCTTCCAACATCTCTGCTTCATCCTCTACCACCACATCTCCACCATCATCTCCTCGAATCATCCCTCAATCGACTCCAGACCCTATATCCCCTTCTTCAAAGGTTAATAATGACAGGAATGCCTTCACTTTACCACTCCTCAAATTCATTGGTCGTTCCGCGAAAACGCTCCTTTTCACTTTTTTGTTTGACTGGACGCAAATCATTCGACATCCTATTGGATCATTGACAACTCTGATAGTATATCCGTTGGCATCTGGTCTTATGGTTGTTGTTTCTGTGGGATTTCGAATAGCAAGTCGCTTCAAGCATGACCAAACAGGTAAATGTCACTGATGTCGTTGATTACGGACTTGCGCGGATACTAGCGATATTCTGTTCTTTCACTTGTGGCGCTCACACATTTATTATCCTCCATCTTCATTAGAGCACCCAAAGATGTTTGATGAGGTCAAGCAAGAACTCGTTGATACGGCTGGTTCATTTCTCCAAACCTCGTTCGGACTCAAATACGACAAGATTACAAAGATAACCCATCACGAGGACTACGCGGACGCCCGGTACATACGTCCCTCTTTCAGCATTGATATTGCCGAATTTATGTTAATTCTCTCGGCCCTCATTTACGAACGTGATGAAGCTCCTGGTGGCGTCTACCCTTCCAAGGCCACCACCCCGGATCAGTATACTTCTTATATTCATAGCCAAGCCCAGAAATGGGGTCTAGAATTCAAGTCATTATCTGAGTTGGGAACAAATGCGAGTCCATTCTGTGGCGCGTTCTATGATCGGAATAAGAAATTTATAGTTATTGCATTTAAGGGAACGACACCAACCGAATTCGCCGATTGGATTGTTGATGTCAGCTTTATGCGGACTGATGGCAGGACACAGTTATTCGGTGAAGTGCATGAAGGATTCTATAGAATGCTATTCGGGAAGGAGAAGAAGGGGCGTTCAAAGTTGATTGAGAGTTATTCGTATAGGAATATCTTGAAGAACTTGATTGATATCATAAACGATATTAAGAGCGTCAAGGGAAGTGAAACCAGTATTAACGTCTGGGTTACTGGGCATTCATTGGGAAGTGCCCTTGCAACCTTGTTTTATGCGAGATTAATGCGCAGTCCTGCTGATCTGCCGGATGATTGTATTTTAAGGTATATTGAAAGTCTAACTATAATTCTTGGTACCTTTTTAATGAATATTTTATTAAAAAAAACAAACTTTTATTATATCGTGCACAACAGAGACGCCTACATCTACGGGACGCCTTGCATAGGGAATGGTGAATTCGCAATTAACTTTTCCTCGCTCTGTAACACACCATCTAATCGGTTTAACACATGCTGGCGCATAATCGACGATAAAGACATTGTCTGCAACGTTCCGGTTGGATTCGACAACCCCGAAATAATGCAGTACCTTAGCGATAATTATATTTTTGATTACGCTCATGTCGGCGAAGCTATAAGGCTTTTCCAGGACGGGCGTAGACCAAAGACGGAAGTTGATGGGTTGCTGCTCGATGAGCCGGAGAAAAAAGCGGAAGAGAACAAGTCTAGCAACGAAGAGGAGGATAAAACGAATAGATTCGTACCGCCTTTTATAAAAGATCATTTTACATCTGGTTATTTGAGAGCTCTGCAGCTGGCAAGACCGTACTTCCCCAGTACTAACACAACGCGGGCATTATATGAAGAACGGCAGCCTGTGCCAAATAGTTTGACTAACGATCAAGTGGATAGTGATGTAAAAAATGTAGTTTCGTCATAATGTCTTTTAACTCAATAGTATCATTATCATCATTGTTATTTATCTATAGACTTTAATATAAATAATCCTACATGTATAAATGTTTCGCAAATTAAATCTATTTATTTTCATAAATGAATTTTTCGTTGTGGGTTTAAGTTTTTGGGAGCGATAATACAAAAATGTTGTACCAATATTTTTATAATACTCGGTGATATGATACAAATTTATCAAGTGAAACGACTGCACAAAGTGGTTGGTCGAGTCCTCTCCAACTTGTCTCAGTTGAGAACTATCAGTTACTCGTGCGATAATGCATTTTATTGTTTTATTAATCTACGGTAGATTCGCTTACTGCATGGGGCATGCTGGCAACAAAACCAGACCAGGTGATCATTCAATTTTAGGGACAGATTTTTACTTATTCAATATTTATAACATCAATACATTATTCTCAGATTTATTGACATGTCAATCAACAAGACTGAACAAAACAATCTCATTGTAAATGTATAGAATCTGTAATTTGCAAGAGGCCCTGCATTGCAATATAATTCACTGGATTTTAGAAGCTGAAACTAACCAATGGTAATTATAATGGGATTAAATAAAATTGATCAACCAATGAAGTTATGGTCAGCCGCGACATTTTTATGTTAGTTACATTGTGGCGCGATATTAATTTGAAATGTATAGCCGTGATAACCAAAATGTCGTATTAACAAATTAATCTACTTTCAGCCTCTCATTTATGCCACATAATAAAATGTTTACGTAGTTGGTTTTGTTGCAAGCATGCCCAAAATAATTAATAAGCGAAGTCAACATTTCACTGTACAATTCTCTGTTTTTTATTTATTGTCTACAACTCTACTCAGTAAACTGCAATCCCATTAATTTGATTATGGCCAAGCTCGTTTCACAAAGTAAAAAATTTTTAAGTCATCCAACAATCAATTGATTGTGGTTCGAACAATTCGTTAAAACAATATTTCGTTAACCCTAAAATGCTTTACTTTTGTTACCAAACTTTATTCCGTATCAAGAACAATCGTTATAACACAATTGAATAGTTGATGGTGTAAGACTTTATTCAACAAACAAATAGTCGGTCTCTGTCACGAATGGTAAAAAATTTATTATTTTAACTAATGACTACTATATTCCATATAACGACAAGTCTTTTGGAATGTCTAACCAAATTTGTTAAATTTTATATAATTGCCTCCTCATTGACATAATAATAAAGGTTTACTTTTGAAAAATACTATATACGGACAATCATTGACACAGACTGCCATATGAAGAAGTACAGACGAAGAGTGTGAGAATCCCACAACTAATCTGTGAATTAAAAAAAAGTTAATGCCCTTTCATTCTTGGCGCAATCTCGAGTAACACGGATATAAGGTTCGGAGCTCGGAGTTTTCACACTGATAACATAACACAGCCACACAAAGACATTCTAGAGCAGGATTTTGCTTTGGTTTGAACAACAGGCTTGTATACAAACAGCTCATGCAATGTAAGGTTGAACCGACTACTGATGCTGTTTGTAATTAAAACAACGTTGTGATTTCTATTTTGTTTATTAGCAACTCGCACCAGCGAAATGCGGGGGGGGGGCTGTGCTATCGGAAAAGATTTTGCCACAACCGCAGTAAAATGTTTTTCCACCGGATTTGGTTACCTTCTTTTCTGCGGCGGCCAATAAGAACTAATTATCCATTTCACTGTTTGTTTTCTCACATGCAACTTTGGAATGATGCTAATGACAACGAGGAAAGGTTCTGTTATAAATTCGAATTTCTCTGAGACTAGGACGATAATGCATACCGATATCAGAATGTTTTACTGCAGCATGTTCAAAGCTAACGAGGAAAGGAAACATGGGCGCATCACTGGTTTCTCTGTTTGGGAATACAAATATTACGGGCAGAGGACAAGCTAAATTTGTCCATCACATCATCGTGTTTGCGTAGCTATTTTAATCCCATACCGTAATATACATTGTTGTCTTTCCCATTTAATTTACTTCTATACAAGATTAGAGACAAGACTTATTGTATGTGTCATTCTTTAGTAAATGTGTACAAACATTGGTACGAACAAGGCCTTCACTGAAATATAAGGAAACAAGAAACACGCTTTTTACATGTGATCGAAATACATATAAAATAATGGTGAGAGAACCCACTCATCTCGAAACAAGATTTTCTGTCAACATGGATAGACCAACGTTTAATGCGACACGTAACGATCTGATTGATATGACGTGAGTGATTTACAACACAGTTGCACGACATGCCCCCCAAATTTTTCTAATTTTTAAAAAACTTTCGCGTGTATTTT
>CAJVPJ010001147.1:0-11912 GCA_910592205.1 Paraglomus occultum | reverse complement strand
AAAAAATCACAAAGGGAATCCACAACGCCCAACGACGCCTACTTGGAGTGGATCCCTTTCGAGAACTTTGACGCCGCCGATTCAGAAACCGGCAGATACTTTTTATACGGTGCAGAGGCGTCCCCGTGAGAAAACTTGTCGTTCTCAGAGGTATGTATTAGTAACTCCCATTGGTATTGACTCAAATAATAATAACAATAATAATCTAACTGTTATGTGAATTTTATATTTAGAAACCAAGTATATAATCATCGACGTTTCGCGGAGGAAAATGGGTCGGGCGACAATATATTGTTAATAGAGTAGATTGTCGCTATCGTCATTGCAAATAAATTGAATGCTCTGACAAACATTTTAATTCAACGCTTTGACAAATATTTTTATCAATAAACAATCTGTGTTATCTTTTTCATCAATCTCAAGCAGTCATTGGAAACATGTTTACACCATTATCTATTTGTGCTGATTTCTTGTATGAAAGCGCCCTAAATAATTCGTAAGCAATAATGTCTTTATTCGAATATAGGAAACTTTACAAGTGTGTGTGTGTGTGCTCTATTATCGCGCTCGTTATATTCACAAATTTTCGAATGGATATTAAAACCAGAGTTACAGCTAATCTACTTGATAACGACGATTATATGCAATAGACTAATATATCTGCGATTCATTGGTCGACAGTATAAACAATGTTCTAAAACTAATTGACGAGCTAACATTTCTTATTTTGTCGGCGCGTGTTGTGTTATTTTCCGATTCGAAATAGGCACATTGTCTTATGTCGCAGACATCTATTTCCTTAACACGGGATTTCTCGAAATATTGATATGGCATTAACCGGAGTCCAGTTTTTCACGATCTACCCCTTTAAGTCACGATTTACATGGAATAGTTACGAGGATGCACTTGAAGTATACGTTCATTTCATTCATTTACACAATTTATGCATTACGTAGGCAATACAGCAACTTCATAGCTCAGCAAAACTTTGTTGATTGGTCTAGGAAATCATTGCCGGCAAGTCTGACCCCTCGGTAGTGTCACTACCGCGCGGTAACTCATATTTTTTATCAGTCCACGTAATTCGTGCAAATGGTCTTCATGAAAATACAATCAATGCCATACCAAACGCATGGACGAATTATATTGGAAGAGTTTTGGTGTCTTCAATCAGGGACAATGGCACTTGGGAGACAGCTACCCGTGTTAAAATATTTGACTGTGTTTCCGGAGGAAGAGGTAACTACGGATTGAATAACTGGAATGTTGGCTGATGGTCGTGAAAGATGATTACAGCAAGTTGATGCAGGGCAAGCATTTTTTAAGGAATTAGATGATGCAATTCCCGTCGACGACGTTGCAATTATTGACAACTTTAGGTCTCTTTCGCCATTGACTAATCACGAATTGTATGAAGAGACGCATAATCGCCAACAGAAGTATTGATTCAGTTCTTAGATCAACGTCAGTAACCTCAATTCAAGATCATGCCTGTGATTCAGTCTTGCTACGTAATGAACCATTGCAGAATTCCTTTGTTTATACTCGACAACGATAACAGTGACTAGTGGCTTATTAACTGATACCCCCATCTACTGTAGAATCCGATGAACACTAGAAGATCAAACTGAACTCATGAATGTAGATGAGAACAAGCACAAACCCAAGTAGTAAAAATACGGTACAAAAGCTACGCCGGTGTTTGGTGATACTTCACCAACAAATATTTGACCCGTCCAGACATCGTGATATATTTGGAAATGAATAAAGTCCTCAACGCCGGATTTGTTGACGTAATGAGCTTAGATTTTCCACGAGGCTATCCATGATCCATACGTGACATCCAATTCGGCGGATGACAATAATGATACTATTCTTCACTTTGGTAAAACTGCGTCTCAGCAATCATCCTATCGGCAAGTGTCAACAGGAACATTATCCTCTGAAGAAATTTAGAATACTAAACAAGCGGAAGTTATACTGGAAGGATGATATGGCGAAAGAGCACGGGCATGATAATCTATCTTATCGTAATCTTCGATATGCGCGCCACCAAGAAATCTAGCCAAATAAAGTTCGATGAGCGTAATAGCTATTTTGTTCCAAGTAAACGTGGTTTCGTCACGTAAAAGCTGTTATTCTTGAGACGGTCTGGTCTTATGCGTTTATCGGAGAGGATGAAAAGATCCAAATCATCATCTTAATCTGCTGTTTAAATGTCTTGCAGCTTGGAGGAGTGGGTTGAGACAGGATGTCTGGGTAATGTCGAATTCTAAATCAAGCATGAGATTGAGCTTATGTGAATAAAGACATATTACCGACGACTCACAGTTAGCGATATAATTGTTGGATGCGGTGATAAATCCTGGGAGATCCCACAAATTAACCTTTGTCAGTTATGGGTACTCACATTTCCATGGTCAATGAGAGCATCACGTGCCCGCACACTGTATTTGTACTACACTTTGTTTATTAATAATAATAAATGTTCGTATGATTTCTACAATGAATAAAGTTATTAAATCCCACCAAACACAAGCTATTGTTATCTAATGTAATTATATCGTATAAGCATAGTAATAGTGATCATATTGTGTTATTCATATTGATATCAGTCATATTAGTTATATCGTTATTCATATTTTCAACTGTCATATAATTATTCGTATCAGTCATATCGTTATTCATATTTTCAACTGCCATATAATTATTCGTATCATATATATAATTACTCGTATCGTACATATAATTGCTCGTATCATACATATAATTGCTCGCATCATATGTATCGATATTATTGTTAACGTCTGTCGTATTAAAGGCTATTTCTGTGGTAGCCAAATCGATTGGATACGGAAATGGGAAATCATAACCAGTACCCGCCGAGTCCAACAAAGGGGCGCTTCGATCATATGCATGATCTCCCGGGTACGTAAACAGTAGATCATACCCTGTATGCAAGTCGATATTGTCGTGTGCTGTAGGGGCATTCTCGGTAACGGTATTATCATTAATTGTAAAGACGTTATCATAGGCTGTAAGGCCATTGTCGTATTCTGTAACGGTATTGTTGTATGTGTTGTCAATGACAATGCTGTGTGTGCTGTCAGTGACAATGTCGTCTGGGATGACAGCGTCATATGCTATAGTAGCATTGTCCGTAATGACAGAGTCCGTAATAACAGGGTCTGTAATGACAGCGTCGCATGCTGTAACATTGCCGTCGTGTATTGTAGTAATATTTGCTGTGGCATCGATGTTGTATACTGTGATATTATCGTATACTGTGCCGTTGGAGCATGCTGTACTAGCATTATCACCTGCTGTGACATTACATGCGATGTATTCTGGGGCTGAAGTAGTACGAACGCGAGCGAGTCGTTTTCTTCTTTTTTTCTTCGGTTTACACGTGCAGTTTTGCTTGCACGGCAACAGCTGGTCGTAAACCTGTTTTGCGACTTTGCTAAGACCGATAAAGAACGCTTTGATTTCGGGGTCTTCGGCCTTCCATAGTCGACCTGCGATTGTGGATGTCGACGAGATCCACGGTGATGTTGACCCCGTCGCATTTTTTTGCGAGGTAAGCCTCGCTTGGATTTCTTTTCTATATATTATAAATGCGTTTGGGGGTCGGTGCATGTGTTTGTTTTTGTGGCTGCTGATTAGAAGTTTCAGCGGCACATTTGTCGAAGGAATATCGCGATGCTCTTGTTTGAATTTTATAAGGTATTCGTCTATTAAAAAACGCATTAACTTGATATTTGTGCACATTTTGATACTAGATCGAGTGGTTGAATCGGATAAGAAGGGCATGCCACTCATTTATAGTTTTTGAACCGCCAAGTCTTCACATGAGTAGCGAAGCTCCTCGTTTCATGATTTATCAACTAAAAAATAAAACATGTATTCGATATGGTATTCGGGACATAATGTGGAAATCCGGGTAAAACTAATGGGCGCCACAAATATTCAATGACATACTACCAAGTACTGAATGTACATTCGGGTATTGCGTATTGTCATGTGCCGGCTGCGCACAAATATACCATCATCTTGTTTCAGTTATATTTAGATGCTTATGGAAAATCTTGCTATTATACTTCGCTTGCTAAATATATTGTTCGAATGGAAAGAAGAAACAATTACGGGTTATTATGAGTCAACTAGCGAATTCCATTTGGCTGTACTACGATCATAGTGGCGTCACTGTGGCTCACTCAGTTCCTTTACCATGGTTTTTTAGATTTGTGAGCAGTTTTGAAACGACATCAAGCTCCGTATTATGCCTATTTAGAGAAAATGTCTCTTAGTTCCACCCGTAGTTGGATCTGCAAACGTTTGACATATAAAATCTACAATACCTTGGTTAACCTATTTTAATTTTAACCATGCCTCTGTTAGCAATAATGTCACTCGACATACTAAAAATTTACAAAGAAGAATTCCCCGTTATATCAATAAAGGTTTCGGAAAGAGAAGGTTGACGACCGATCCCGTTATAACTTTTGATCAATGCAATGGCCTTTACTTCGGTCAAATCGTACTTATACCCGATATGCTGATAACCTGCATATAACGATAGAAAACTCCGCTCCCAAAATCCTAGACGAAACAGTTTCCCCTGTTATACCGATAAATTATAGTAATAGTAAACCCTGTTATAACCTTTACGATCATCTCGTGTGTAATATTTAACAAAGACAAACATTTCTGATTGGTTATATTTTACAATAAACAGGAAATTTGCTACTCTATTCAAAATATACATATATATATATGAATAATTAAAAAATTGTTAGCCTACATAAGTATACAATAAAGCTTGATAATTTTATTTAACACCTCGATAAATTGATATTTTGCGTATCATTCATATATTATTGATTATAGGTAAAAAAGATCTCGATACCCGATAAATTTTTGGGCGGAACAAGAATATATTCGGTTATATTCCTCGATAAATGTCTTAACATATATGTCAAACAGCCATTTTAATGGCACGATTACATTTTAAACTGATATGATGCTCAATTCTCATTCACTTCAGTTAGCCCGTAAAATAAGTTAGGACTGTTGATGTAAGTATGGAACGTGAACTTTGGTACTTAAGGTGCTGGGATTGGAATTGCCAATCGGTGATACGAGTCATCATATACGTGGTTATGCATAAATAGACAAAAACATTAGACATCCATATACGCGTCTGTGAATAGCTTTTCGAATAATGACACTCTAGGCATCGTCAAGGTATTTTGTAACAAAATTTATTCTCCTAAACGCTCAATTCGCATCGGTTTATTATCCAATGAGAATGAAACTCAATTTGTATGTGGGTTAGTAAGTAGCTACTGACGCTAATGACAATAAATTGATATGCCAACCAAAGGTCTATATTGAAAAAGAATTGACCCCCTCTGGAAACAAGAATCCGTGTCGTAAAACAACATGTTTGTCCATGATTCTCTCTACGTCGTAAAATAACAGGTCCTCCACGGCCATAGATAACGTAAATAAAGCATATATACAATATGCGGGCGAATTGACATATGAAATCTAATAATGCTGGATGGTAATTAATATTAACAATCAATTAATCCTAACAACAGTAACAACCGACATTAACATCAACTTGTCATTAAATCATAATGATATCAACTTCTCGATATTCTTCGGTCTTCACAAACACCATGCACCAGATTAATACCGATCTCTGGCGTAACTTGGTATTCCAACTCGGAATGTTCTACGTAACAGGTTTGATTGGAATAGGCGTATCGTATTTAAAGCCTTGGATCTGCAATGTGTTAAAATTGAGCAAAGGTGGAGAAGGAAAATAAATTTGGTATAAGTTCAAGAGACCAGGTATGGACCAGATAACCCCACCAGGAATTCGTCATCGCTTTTAAATCACAGTCCATGGAATGTCGATGCAATAAAATAGAGAAGCATTAGTAATACTCACAGTTTACAAACAGATAAAAGATCACCTTTCCACACATCCACGAATAACTAATTCCACAAGATACCCGCTTGTGTCGAACATGGCTAAGACTCTCACGCCTAATCCGTCTATTCAGTCAAACATGAAATCGAATAAATTCGTTATCCGATATCGAAATGAATATTTAATAAACTGAACGCTTGTCTCATTTACCGGCGATTACCATGCCAGCTGAGATACTGCGGCATCGTTGTATTTCACCAAGTGATGGCGACAACAAAAGAGCGATATATCAGAAAGCGTACGATTCAGATTATTGCAATCAGCCAGCGAATTAGAACGTCAGCAGTAATCTTTCTTCCTCTCCGTTTAATAAAACTCTGGCTTAACTGCAATGCCGGGACGGGGAGAGTTCACGGTGCTGAAGACGTGTTTATTAACGTGTTGCCTCATATATTCCAGGGATAAACATTCTTTAGAATGTTGAAAAGTGGATATGATTAAGATTATAATTGGTACATAGTTATTAACAAAATATTATTATTATATGATTATTAATTATTAATTACGATTATATTTATATTTGTCGTATAATATACTTTACCATCCGATCCCTAAAGAGTAATGCAGTATGCTCATATGCCTCGGCATTCCTAGACGTAATTTCCAAGTATCAGGAAAGAGAAAGTGAATAACTCACAAACGGCAATTATTTTCCGATTAGAGCGAGCCAGTATTATTTTGCCAAGGAGGTGAGGCATCGTGACGTGTGACGGTTATTCCTTATACAGCGCCAAACCAAAATAAAATGGTGCCCTGTGTATGTATCTCGCACTACTCCGACTGATTGGTAAAACCTTTAAAAGGATTGGAAAGGGTGATGTCGTTAAGGTTGGCGAATGATGAAGATGATGACGAAGAAGTCGATATGCTACGCGTTGCGGAAAGGTTGAAATGATAATATGCGATTAGACGGAAAGCTAGACGGATAAAAGATAGAAGAGCTTTGGGTAAGTTGAGATTTGAAAGGGTATGGGGAAAAGATTGTCGAATATGCATGTTTATCTTGATTCTGTCTATGCTGTCCCATCCAATAATCATTGCTAAAACTTCGACTGAGCGTAATGCGAAGCTTTATATTTGGTGAGTAAATGTAGATAGGTGGTGGCGGAAATTAAGAGTGAAGCTGTAGACTGTATCTATGTTTAGTAACATACCTTACATTCGTAGTTAGAACCTTGCTCTCAATATACCACGTCTGCTTGATCTGCTTTTCCACACGGATCATTGATTCCACGGCACGAATCATTGTTTCAACAGGTGTTTATAAAGAAAATTAACAAGATTACCGACAGTTATAGCTTTCGACTTTCATTCCGCAGCAATGCGGAAATCATTAATATTCGTTATCGGCTCTGGGCAAAATTATTGGCATGTGAATTGAGGAAAAAGACTTTAGAGGACGAATGTACAAGAGAGTATTTCGAAGGTTAAGTAACCAGTAGATCTATATTACCGTGTCTGCGTTAGAGAATTCCGATACGTCATTCCGATTTTACCATCATGGATTAATAAATGTACCGCTTATGTCCAATGCATGTTACAATGCAGCCTGAGACGATTCTTATTAAGATGATTGAGGTGGTGGTGGTGGTGATGGTGGTGATTATAGAAGAAGCACAAAAGAGGGACGTTTAAGACATGGTTTCGTGGCCAGGCATCAATTGCTAGAGGTACAGCCTCTTTCTCGTGTTCAGTGAGCTCCGTTGGAAGAAATTAAACAACGAGAACGAGAACTATGTAGTCTAGAGTTGATTGGGTCGAATTCGATAAAGGAATTTCACTGCGGATGATGCAGGACGAGATGGCACAATTAGGTACCAGGAAATGTAGAAACATCAGTTTCAGCGACATGAATGCGTCGGAAGAAGCCTTTTCGTCGAACATATACAGTTTCATGGCGTACTGGTTTGACTGGCACGATAATGTATCGGTGTGTGAAGGATGACATGAAGATTGATAGAGGGAAGGGATCGGAAAGAAAATACACATTGAGCTCAGCCCAGAGAATCATAAAGGGAAGAAGATGGCATTGATGATGTACTATGTAGGAGGTAGTGTGAAGATTGATTAACGAGACAAGGGTGAAATAAGAGGACATTAGGACCTACATTATACTATAGAATCCGTAACAGGTTCTTAAGTAAGGTAAGCAACTAAAAAGCTGGACGCTTCTAAGCAGCGCAGGAAGCGTTAACGGGCTCGGCGATGGAATCTAAACGTTTGCTTCGTCTCTAATAAATGCTTGTTGTTAGCAAAAGAAAAAATTTATTTATAACAAAGTCTGTCTATCTCCAACTTACCCTCTTCTGGTAGCACTTTCAAGACACTCCCAAGACACTCCCCTCCCCTCCACAATGGTCACGATCGGTTTTCTGCAGTGGAGGTTCAATTGCAATATTTCAATTAACCTTCTAAACAGTACAACTGCTGCTCGTTTAATTTCTGATCTAATGTCCCTGCTAATACTTGTTGAGAGGATGATTCCTGAGACGTAACGTTATCAAAGTTAATAACGGTATCACTGCTGCCGAGTTGGATCATATGAATAGCCTCTTGGAGATGGGCCCAGAATCCGATCGTCTTTTCGCCAATGTGTTAATAATCTGGCGTTGAGGATTTTTACAAGCGTCGCTAATTAAGAACATCTCCGGTGAATGTAAGCATCATTACCAAATGTCTGGATGAGTCAAGCGTTTAGCAACGTAATTGGGGAAGCCTTTCATGGCTTCTTTTTTCGGATCCTACAGTAGAATAAAGGCGTCAGTCAATAAGCCATTAGTATTATTATCGTTGTCGGAAACTGCTTAAGTATAAAATTAAGACTACTATACCACTAAAGTTTATCCTGATTTGGTCACCTTCCAGAGATCGATGACCGTTCAAAGCCCCTTGCAGTTTCACTTGCTCACCGTCGTGCTCCGTCCGATGGCTCATCTGAGATTAAAGAAAGATCGTTCACGATCACTACAAGTTTCATATGTTTGAAAGGAATCCCCACCCCTTATGCTTGACATACTGAGCCTCTTCTCGTATCGGTATCTCGAATGGTCCACCAAGTCATGGACAATACTTTATCGTCATCACTACTAAGGCCTTCCCCACGTATTGCTTGCTACGACGAGCTTAATGCGGCATCTGGTCCTGAGATCAAAAAATTTATTAAGATTTGCAACAGGTTCAGATTTCTGAAAAGAATGAATGTGAGAGTGTGTAAAATTTACCAATCTTCCATGACCATGTCTCCACATTCCATATATCTAAAAGTAAAAGAGCGGATGCGAAATAAAAAATTAAGAGATTCCCCAACTGAAGAATGTTGTTTCAGACATTGAACTAGAACACAAGCCACACCTTCAAAAAACTCCTTTTTCATTATACGCTATGTCAGAAAAATACTTAATTTAGATAAATTAGCAAATCAGGCATTATATCACGCAAGCCGGCGGCACAAGACCATTGCAGAACCCTAAATGATAAAAAACCAAAGGGGTTAAACTTAGAAAAAGCGAATCGCTCTCCAACTATGTTGATGGTTACTATGAAGCAGGTAATGCGTTGAAAATTAATTTATATTAAATGGTTAGCGTATTTTTTTCCACTTACGAAACACTACGCAAGGAGCACGCTTAACATTTACGGCTAGCTTCGAAACAAAGCCATGATATTTCAAAGCGAAATGTTTTGAATATTTTGGGGGGAGCTTAGTTTATGTTTTGGTTAAACTTGGTTGGCTGTCGTTAATGTTCCCAAATATTATCGCATACTGTGACACATAAATTGTAAGTCTTATAGTCTCCCTGGTATCTGCATATTTTTGGTAATAATAACAATATTCCCATTTATAGTAAATAATGTAAATTAGCGCTTATAACTTTATTAAGATATTGATGTATTGATATATCAACTTATTCGTCACATCTACTGTTCCCATGATTGATTTTCACGATAATGTATTATTCTTTCGATAACGTGTAACAAATAAGATTCATACTAATACTATATTAACCAGATTGTATCGGCGTATATTTGAAAAGGGGCTCTTTTTACATATCACATAAGTCAAAAGAGAATGTGGGTGATCATATGACTCACTATCATAATAATTTGAGCAAAAAAAAGCGAGGTATTCACAAGTAACAAACAACAAAGTCTTTGCTCGGATTGAACGAATAGTGTCTCTATCTTCGCTGTTTGAACGAATAGTGACTCTATCTTCGCTCGGTTGAACGAATTAATTTGATCGTCGCACATATATAAGTATGTCACAGTTTATTCATATAAGGCAAAGGCGTTGTGTAATTGTGCATGAGAGGCATAGTCAAGGCTAAAGTTTATTGAATCAATACACAGTACAGTAAAAACCAAATACGAAACGGTAAGAATTTATTCGAAACGATATACGAATTTGCGAGTAGCCTTGATAAAGAAAACAATTCGACTTAATGAAGTTTATCCTTTTCGTGGGATAAACTTCGGTTTCGCGTGTGGATCACGCAATAATTAATGAGCTTATTGTATGACAGCCTATACATATTTTTTACCTGTCAACGATGGAAGAGTATTAATTACGTCATCATAAATTAGAAGTTTAAAAACGAAAGCGCAAGAGTTACCGCATAATTATTTCATAGTCACTGAAATTTGACAAACGAGATATAAGTATATTGTACGTAGGAAAAGCTCAACATCAAACAACAAAAAGTTATTTACTCACGACAACTTTGCTTTGTACATAACATAATGTTTGTGAGCCTATATGGCTATATTACCTACTTCTCTCTCCAGGTCTATATAACCATTTCCATTGGTACACAAGTATAGTACAAGTTCAGTATCTACTACTTCATATGTCAAGTGCATATGTATTTCCAATTTAATACGGACAAAGTTTGTTCTGATTTAGGTTCTGATAAGTTATCGCATAAGTATTGGTGCTTTTCACTACTACTACTTTCCAAACTCATTGATGCAACGCTATAATCTTACATATCAATAACAAGAGCACCACTAATAATCAGTATCCAGTCCATAGTTTCCTTCCGACTCAGTATCTACTTGTTTGTTGGTAGCAAACATACACATTAGGTTTTATTCAGATAGTGACATTTTAATTAACAGTTAATGCAGCGATAGCGGATATGATAAGCATTGTTCTATAGATAGCACAATCGATGTTTATGGTTGTATAACATGCGATCAACTATAAAATTGTAATTATTAAAACACAATCTATCAGATAAAAAGAATGCATTCAATGTATATAGTATACCCAGTCTGATATGACCAGTCATGGGACCCGGACCCGTTCGAGAAGATTAGATGTTACAGGTCAAGTCTGTTATCATAGTGACGATCATGTATTATATCCAGCATAATAAAATAAATATTTCTCCAACATTGTTAAAATGCTAGTGGTACAGATGACAGTACCTGATATGCAGTAGATAATAAATGTACAGTATATAATACGTATACGTACTAACATATTATTGGATCAATCAAACATAAACAATATCAAAATGCCTCATAATATTTATAACCTACAGTATTAAAATACGATTATCATGCATAGACGCTGTTTCTTTGTCACCGATTTGGTAAGCCTGCGTAAGCCATTGATTACATTATTGGCAGCTCGTTGTTCTCACATTCTCACTGAATGTTAATAAGTCAGTTGAGATGGAAACTTATGATATTATACAGTTGGTTGACTTGTTGTAATTACAGAACAATCTTGTTTCAATTTCTGCGGTTTAATTCATTATATAAATTATATGTGTAAAACTCAGTTCAGCAAGGTCTGAATTAATTTGTAGTTTGTCATTCTCAAGTGACTTTGCATTGAATAGTCGCATGTACGCTATCTGTGCAATCTTTGGTTACAAATACTGTTAGCATTCATGAATCA
>CAJVPJ010001146.1:0-11915 GCA_910592205.1 Paraglomus occultum | reverse complement strand
AAACTAACAGTGAAAAGAAAGTTTTCGGAATTAAGGGATTGACTTTGTATTAGTGGTAGCTAAAAAATTAAACTTGGTTAAATTTTGAAACGTACAATTTTGTGCAATTAATAAAAATTTGATGTGCTAGACTTTTGTCCAGGTAGTGTAGATAACAACGTTGAACTTGTAAATGATACAACATGTGTCATTCTCATCATTTAAACACGCAAACACGAGAGCCCACATCCATTCAGACATTATATATATATACACTTTACCTCACTCTCCTCTAAAAAGCAAACAAATACAACGCTGTCTAATAGTCAACAACAAACGATCCTTAGTTGTCACTCCATATTACGCACCATACGGCACAAACAAGTCATCATCAAGCAACCAACTCTTGACACTTAACAACGACAACGCGGTTTATCAACCACTGGCTAATCATATACAATTTACACGTATCTCTCCTCCAACGCAAATACGACATTGTTTACCAAACTTAAATGCATAACGAACAATCCTCTGCCACTACTACGTATGACTGATCGTTACAACTCACGAACAAATCTTACAACGACAACACAGTTATCGACCACATAAGCGTTGAAAAAATTCGAACACACGTCTACTTGTATATACTCAGACCATTGTACGTGTATCGTTTTACAACAACATCTCTTCATCCAAAGCGCAAATCCAACAGATGATCCTTTACGACACCCGCTCATCAACCAATGAAAAGAGGTCAAACACGCCCGCCTGCTCATACTTATACAAACAATTATTTGTCATCGCTCCGTATTACGCACATACAACATAGGGTAATGAAGAGGTGCCGAAAACTTACAAAAAGTTCTATCATTAACGTACTTCTACCTCAGTTAAAGACAACGCGAGAATGACGACGTTAAGCTTATCATTATAATTAGGGTAATAGTTTAGATGGTGAGATTAGTATTTTCTAGGTGCCGACCATTGTCTCCATTATCCAAAACCTACTCGGCGCTGTCTCTTCTTTATCATTTGGTTAAAGGAATGGAGTACTAGAGTAATGAATTAGAATTCGTGACATAAAATTCATCATGTAAACAACATCTTTTCCGGCGTAAAAAGTATGTTGAATAATCTTGTGAAGAAACAGCTGATATAAATTATTTTATTATGACGTGATACTTCCTGCCTAATAAAATATGGATAATAATAGTGTAATGGAGAAGCAAAGTAGTAAATGTACGATGTGTTCTTCAACGTAATCGTACTAAAGAGAAATTACAATAACAGTAGACTCGAGCTAGTCATCAAAACTACTCCATTCGTTTATGGTCGAGGAATCTACTATATACAGTAATCAATAATTATCTTATTTCTGCTCTTGAGCAATGACCAATGAGTCATCCTCCTGACTTTTCGTTAATGTTTTCCCAATGGTATAACCAAGAGCCCCACCAGCCGTAACCGATATCGCCGTTCCTGTTATACCCAGACCAGCTGCGCCGATGCTCTGCATTAAAGCGCAAGCACTTCCAGCTGTCACATATCCACCGTAAGAACTCATAAAAGTTGCCGCCATCGAACCAGATGTAATCCCTGCCGACGTAAATCCAATCGTAGTTACCGCAGCCGAAACAACTACTGGTGCTGCAACCACACCGACAACTGTTGCGACTGCAATTTTAGAAGGAAGTGGCTACAGTTTGTATCCAAAGTTAAAAGTCTGTATTCAATTTAAAAGCTCATGTATGATGATTAAGTAATAATACTAACCATAGTTGACACTTTTTTATGCATATCCTTTCCTACTGAGACTAGTCTATTATTAACGCTTTTCAAAGCCATAAGGTTGGATGGAGAGGGAGTGAGAGCATCGGCCGCAACTGCAATGGCAACCTCAGTTTGAATTGGGGGAAACGACTGTGGGCAAACAAACGTACGTTTGTATTCAAAATCTTCAGACTAGATATGGCGATGAAATCATGCAAACCAGTTATACTAACTATTGTTGATATTTTCTTCCGGATTTCTTTTTCCGTTGAGACTAACGCGGAGTTAATGTTTCTGAAAGCCATAATATTCGATACAATCGAACGAGGTAGCGCTCAAACTTACGGTCTTTATAACTCCGTGCAGATCAACGACTTTTTGGATCAACAGTGGGGTTTATCAGAAGCATGGCGTGATTGTTTAACATTGAACAATAGTAATAGAAATGGTATCTGAATCACTGTTGAGCCAAAAAGTCTTTGATCTGCAAGAAAACAAATTTGTATATAAGAACATTCGGCATTGGGCTTTTTTGACCTGCAGTTTTAACAAGCACACTATAAGTAACACATAAAGGCCAAAGATAATAATAAAGTCATAATGATTACGGTATAGTTTCATATCGCATTATTTTAATATTGAACATGGCTTGAGCGCAAACCTTTAATACATATGTCATTCGTAGTCTCTTTTAGTTACTGCCACTGGGGTGATTGCAGCACCAGTACTTGTTCCATTTGCGATAACTTCGATTGGATTTACTGCTACGGGAATTACTGCTAGTTCGACTGCTGCTGCTATCATGAGTTCTTACGGTGGATTTGTGACAACTGGAAGCGCTTGCGCTGTAATGCAGAGCATCGGCGCAGCTGGCCTGGGTATGGCAGGGACGGTATTATCGTCCGCAACTGGTGGGGCTCTGGGATATGTTGGTAGTCTTCTCGCTGGCTTATAGAGAAGGATTTTAACCGAAGAGCGCACTTATTTGCAACGAAGAACATGTAACCCTTCACTCACAGTCGCTTTTTGAGGGAGACTTGCGTGGGGAATCGAATATTTGGCAAAAACTTACCCTTGTAAATGGCAAAGAATGCTGTATTAAGGAATACGAACATTATAACTTCATTAGCTTATTTGGGCGAGTATAACGTACGACAATACATATATTATCCAGGCAGCAATAAATTTACGACAAATTACGATGCAAACATCCGTGCTAGGTGATCATTAATATAAATAATGGGATTACATATTACATGAAAAAGATTGGACGGACAGTTTTACAATCTCCCTATGAAAATTTAGCCAAGTTTAATTTTTTAGCTACCACTAATACAAAGTCAATCCCTTAATTCCGAAAACTTTCTTTTCACTGTTAGTTTGCTTCTTTCAAAGATTTCAGAATTATCAACGTAAACCATATCCCATTCCTGAAATCATTCATCTATTGACGAATGTAAGCAAGGAATTGATTTCCGTATTCATTAATAAAATCGAAGCTCATTGCCATATGGCTGACAGTAGTGTGCACTGAGAAGGAAGCGGAAACAAGTTATCCTAGCTTAACCATAAATCGCGTTCATATTAATGTGCACCTTGGCACTTAGATAATGTAAAAATATCAACTCGCTGTAAACATTCTGCCAATAAAGCGGTCGTTCTAATACTGCAATGTCCTAATAATTCTATAACAAACGGTTATTGTGATAATCTGATCAGTTTTATAGTCATGTGTAACATCCAGAAACCCGGATACGTTAAATTACTAGTCACGCTAAAAGGAAATTTGGCAATTATGTAAGTGGGGGAGTGAACTCATCTGTCCAAATAGCGCAAAAGATAAATAGCGGGGTTGCCCTTGTGACCTCTGCTTTGTTCCCGCGAAACCATTACATATTGTAAAATGCCCTCTGAGAATACTCCGCTTTTTGGAGGTGAGAAACTTGTGTTTAGTCACATTTGATATGCGCTTATGTACTAACGCCACATTATTATCATTGAAGAAAATGCGAGCGCCCACAACGACAACGAAAGCTCTCGGAAGTCGAGTGTTCCATATGGACTTATTGCTTTATTTCTGTTTATTTTTCTTATAATAGCATTGATATCTATGGCACCGCATGACTTCTGTAAGCCTTGACCTTGAGTCGCATAGCTCTTGCCCGTTCTCTCGTAATGCGAACGCAAACTCATTAGACAATACATTCTGGTCTGCTAATACCAGACGAAAGTTCTCCCGAAGATATTATTTCTCCAGGTCAATTGACACGTAATGTTTTTGCTCATCTCAAAGCTTTTGACCAAATTGCTAAATCTGGGGCCTCCGTTAAGCATAATGGCCATGGATCGCGATCCGTACTTAATTCATACAACAAATCGGCAGAGTATGTTGTCTCACAACTAGAGAAAACTAAATGCGAGACTGAGAGGATGTATTTTAAAGTTCCTGTTTGGAATAAGGTCAAGGAGGCTGCAATGAATGTTTCTTTGAATACCACCCCAACGGGCAAGGATGTGAAGAATACAATAGCATTACAAGGAGGAATCGATTTTTGGAGTACGTATGATGATTTTGACTTATTTGTATATGGTAATGACCATTTATAGAATTTTCTTGTAAGGTTATTTCACACTAACAAATTCGGTATAGATATGCGTGATGGAGGGGTAGCTACCATGGTAGAAAATGCTGCTGTAGTTGAAATACCCCATTATGGATGTCAAGAAGTTAAAGAATGGAAACATGTTAAGGGGAAGGTTGCATTAATCAGCAATGGTGGAAAATGTACCTACTTTAAGGCTGCCTATCGGGCAGAGAATGTGGGTAACGCATGCGAATTGTTGCTAAATAAAATACACGTGATAAGATTCTAATGCTTTTGTGATTGCGATGCATGCTACTAGGAAGGAGCCGTGGCTGTTATATTCTACAACACCCCAGAAGATCAAGAACTTATATACACCCGAGTTAGGAAATACGCATGGAGCGAAGGAGGTATGCTATAAGGTTGCGCTCCTCATTATCGATCTCGTTTAATGATGTAACTCTATCCTTTCTTTTGACGACACTTTTTTTATACGTAGATCCCACAATTCGCATACCTGTTCTCTCGTCCACTTACACTGTAGGCCAGTTGCTTAGAAATGAGCATTCTGCTCGCATTTCCATTCGTACTTATAGCACATTAACCATCGCCACCACTTATAATGTCATCTGTCGCTGGGGTGAAGCCTCTTCGTATGATAACACTATTGTTCTTGGTGCACACTTGGATTCAGTTCCCGATGGACCTGGATTAGTGGACAATGCTTCTGGCTCAGCCGTTTTGTTAGAGATACTGCTTGCATTAGAGCGGGCCCATTTTGTATCTAAAAACTATTTAATTTTTGCGTGGTGGGGTGCTGAAGAATTGGGACAATTGGGATCAAGGATGTTTGTCAAGAAGTTGCTGGAAACGGGGGAAATTGATTCTGTGGCGATGAATTTGAACTTTGACATGCTTGGGAGTCCAAATTATGTTCCTTTTGTAAGTATCGAATGTCCCAGTTTAAGAATCTTTTTGAGTTACTAAGATCTTTTGTTTCCACTCAATCGATGCATTAACATTCGCAGATACACCGTGGAACTGATGCTCCATTAGAGGTGCAAAATGCATCGATTAAGATTCAGAAAACATTTATTGAGTATTTCTCAGCTGCTAGAAGACCATATGAAATCATAGACATGAAAGCAGGGAGTGATTTTCTTCCATTTCTTGAAAATGGTATCCCATCGGGTAAGTTTACGGGAGATACAAAAATCGAGATAGATTCCAGTTTGCTCACGGGATATATCCATAGGTGGTATCTTAACTGGTGCCGGCGCAAAGAAAACCGAGGAACAAAGACGCATTTTTGGCGGTTTCGCTAACGCTGCCTATGACACATGTTATCATCAATCTTGTGATGATGTGGAGAATGTGAATGAAGATGCAATAATGATAGTGAGTACTCACATATTAAAATGTTTTATTTTAACAATTCAATAACTGATCAAATTATTCTATTCAACTAGACATCTTCAGCTGCTCTGCATACAATCATCCGCTTCGCTCAACAACCTCACTTAAGAAGATTCTTGGACATTGCCGTGTGACCGAATGACTTATATATAATTGTGTCGTATCTGTTTCGATTGGGCTGCGGCAAAAAACCCAGTCGCTGCTGCATAGCAAATAAATAGTCGACGATTAATAATAAATATATATATATATAAAGATATAACTATTATAGCACATTAAAAGAAAGATCACTGAATGTTCACAACGTAATATTCTATTGCAAGATTCCTGACAAATATTTCATATGCTAAGTCAAAATTAAACTTGCATTGTCACTATTAACCTCGTGATCGTCACGCATCTTGCCGCATTCGGCTTCTTATCTCTTTTTCACTAGACCCTCAACCTCAATCTCATCCTCATCGATCGACTGCTTGTATACTTTTCATACACTGAAATCGACGCCTCTAATACTCTATTAATACAAATACGATTTTGTATGTAAAGTAATAAATATATGTTGATAAATAAAAGTTTAATCGTAAGCGATTTTTTAATAAACATTGTGATCTCGGACATACCACAATAGAAATAATTTTATAACAGTCAATAATCCGTTGGTTTACTGGACGATATAAATTTGTGTGAGCTGTTAATACAAAGAACATTACTGTCGCATTTATAATTCTCCTGCTTCTACTATTGATGTTGTAGCTCAGTTAGGGACCTGTCTCAGTTCTGGACTGAGTGACTGGGTTCTGAACTGAGACAGGTCTCGAACTCAGACACAATAATGCTTGAAAGAAGAGATATTGTTATATGCGCGATAGAGAAAAGCGCCTGGATATATATGTATAAGTAGCGTGTATTGAATTCTTTCTTCGAGCGGCGACAACATATTGTTTATTGTGTATTTTTAAGCTTGTTGTTTGATGACGTGTTCATGTCATTTGTGCGTAATACGGTATGGCGACAGAATACTGTTCGTTTTGATAATCTGTTTGTATTGTACAGAATGTGCATAGGAAACAGGAAAATTGTTCGTTGTACATTATTTAAATTTAGGTATTCGCGTTTTGGATGAGGAGGGGAGGGAGAGGAGGTTATATGTGAATAGACGCGTGTTAGATGACTCATATAATTAATCGCGTATAAATGATGTTATCTATGCAGCAAATGTCGTCGTATAATATCGTGACCTGTTATAATTGTTTCCGTAAACAAAAAATAATAGTAACAGTGTAACATTCCAGTGTAAAAAACTTTTCACTGTTTAACAAGTTATAGGACACGGGCAGCAGTCAGGAGTAGTGGCCAATGGGGTATTTACTATCGATAAACCACAGATTGTTTTAATTAAACTGATCTCTATAATGATATTGATTGCTCTAACGATTTAACTAAAGCCTCTAATAAACATTCGAGGAGCGAACGTCTATGGAAAAGTCTAAAAGTCATATTGTTAATTATCTTAACGTAAATAGGTCTTTGCAGACTTTACTTCGAAAACATTATCGCCTAAAGGGGTTAAAGGGTTTGGATATCTGCGTTGTTGTAAATTTCAGTCTTCTGATAATATTAAAACTGGTTGCCAAAGGCCTAATATAAATAATGTTTCTTCAATTAACTTTGTGTTAATGACATACCCAGACAAAAGTGGTGCCTCAGATGAAGTAAAATTTTATTAATGCACCTGGTCATAATATAATCTATCATTTTTAACGTTCAAAAAAAAATGAAAGGGTCCCTGAATCTGTTTTAGCAAAATTCATATATTTGCAGTGAACGATTATAACATTGATGCTGAGATGCTAACTGATTCCATTTAAATAAAAAGTCTATGTTAGTGGTGTTGCAACTCAAAATTCTCTTTTGCCATTTGAGAATAATATATCATATACTTGATTTTGCTCACTGGCAACATTCGCCTTGATGTCGGCATCAGGACTTAATACAGACACCATTACTGTCGTAGGAATATCACATTAACGTTTAGTGTAAATATCTTCTATTCCAAATATACAGATGCGATTGACCAAATTGACCGAGTATCTTTGGTTACCTTTAATTATGGCTTTTAATGACATGATGAAAACCTTTTACATCACGATGTTAATGACTTGGAATAACTATAATATTAAGCTGTCTTAGTGTCTTAGGAAAGAATAAGGCAATGACTTGATACCATAGATTTGTCAGAATACTTAATGAATACGAAAGGACATTCGTTATTATACGGCTTTGTTCTGCCAATAAATTAATTATGTATATTGTATAACCCTCCATATAGATATAATTAAAATACATAACATGATAACGATAATAATTAATTTACAAGAAGTACACGCGTTAACATCATTGTTGTAAATTCCCTAATTGCGATGTTTTAACAGCGATTCAATGTTATAGTGGTCAATCGGGCCACATCTTGTCACGTTCTTCTCTAGCACGTAGTACCCTGTCAAGCTCATCCAACTTTGTCTTTATACCAACTTCTAAATTCTGTAACTCCTTGTGGAGACGTCTCATCTCAGTTAGTGTTGCCTTCTCATTAGCGCGTGTCGACCCAATAGCGATTGTTATGGCGGCTTCCATTCTTGCTATATGGAAAGCACTGTTTTGCAATCTCGTTAGAATACTTCGAGAAAGTTGTCTAAGATCTTTAGATGGATGCGGGCATCGAATAATACTCGTGTTTTTTGATATTATAGCATCTAGGAGAATATTAAGACCTTCTTCCTCAATCTGCAGCAAACGTATTTGGGAATTACAAGTATTTGAAAATTCAGGTTACTCGACTAAATATACTGCAAACGAGGCGAGGCTACGTGAAGCGTGAGATGACTTACTTGGTTGTCGTCAATGAAAATTTCCTTTAATGACATGTTCGCTGATATCGCTCTAGAAAAAGAAGCAATTCCAGTCTTCCCCAAATTATTCCCGCTCACATCGATAATCTTCAAATTTCCATTCTTTTCTAATCCATCGAACGCTATTGCCAACTTATGTCCATACATATTTTTACCATTTCCGCTTATGTTCAACTCTTCAAGCGTCTTATTCTTCGTCAAAAACTCAGACATGGCCCTAGCAACATCGTCATTCATCGGAGCAACGGTATCATCCCCCATCTGAGCATTGCCACTCGCATCTCCAAATATAGGCTTAGCTATACTCAATGACTTGAGACTAGTATTATGCCCCAATTCGTCAAATAAACTGACTAACCGTCTTCCCTCCCATGAGATGGAATCAATAGACAGATAGTATGGTGTCTTGTTCTGCCGAAATATATTGATAAAAACGCCAAAATTTTTTAAAAGAGGATTGTTTCCAACGTTCAATTCAATATTTAGCTTTTGCGATTCACTTATTGCAGAACATAGTTTGTCAAACGCTTCACTATTTACTTGGCAATTTTCAATAGACAGGGTCTTCAAACAATCAGAGCTGCTTTCTCGAATGAACGAACTCAGCACATCGATGGTATTTGGAGTGAGTGGCGTACCACTGAGCTCAAGTTCTTCCAGGACGTTTGATGATATCTGGGTTAGATCGAATGCAGTTGTACATTTCATGTTAGCCATTTTGAACGTTTTGAGCGCAGTAAACTCGGCCAATGCTGTTACCACGTTGCTGCTCAACTCATTATTTGATATATTCAAATATTCAAGAGTATCACGAACAACATCCAAATCCAATAAGACTTGGATCATTTTGAAAACACATTCCGTCCTCATCATAGGATTCTCCGAGTCAGTCTGCGATCTATTTTGTGGTGGTGGAGATGAAATATCTAACTCTTTGATCGCTTGTTCTCGTTCTCTTATACCCTGTTCAATAACCAATCTATCAGGTTTTGTTATCACATTTCCTCCAAGATGTAACATTTCCAGTTTAGTTTTGCCAGTATTAATCGCCAGTCCAATTGCGGCTAAGGCACCCAGTCTAACATTATTCGCCTTAATGTTGCAGTCAGTTAGATCGAGTTTTATCAGATAGTTGTTCGTTGTAATTAGATAATATAGCTCACTTGTTAGCATTGTGACGCCGTTAAGGAATACGTCCATACCATTTTGATCTTCTTGAACGTCTACGATGTTATTATCGACTACTTCGAGATTGGATAAATCCACTGACTTGAAGCTAATCTCGATTATTGATGTATTACACCGGAGAGAGCGAAAAATAGCAAAGAGTTCTTTCACAGAGTACGGGTCTTTAATATGATTTTTTGGCGAACAAACAGTTATTTGCAATCCAGCAGGATCAATATTCCCTTGAGAGGTAGTAGTTATTATGATCCTGTTAGGATCTATTAACAGTGCATCACAGTATGCTTTGAGAAGAGTTTTAAATGATTCATCACAGCCTACAGACGCCGTTGCTGGTAGTTCCTGCTGCTTCACATGGGCTGCCGCTGTACCTTTTATTGGAATTTCATAGAAAGGGGCGAGAGTTGCTATCGCCTGTCGAATGCCAGCTATTATTAATTCCGAACAAACTGAGGATATGAGAATACTATATGCCGGTTCGAGTGGAGATTGCAAGATTAACTGAACGGTATCATCAAGCCCATCGACAATAATTTTTTTAATAATTAATAGTCCATCTGTCCTAACATTTCCATTAGTAATGAAGTGAATGCGTGTCTCACCAATAGCGAGCAGAGACAGTTGCGCGTTCTCAAAGTACGTGTCTTTTGAATTAATAATAGAATCTGATCTTGCAAAGAGTACTCGATATAGTGTTCGTCCTTCAAACGACTTTTTGGACTGACTATCAATACCTCCTAAATCGTATGCAACTGCTCTTCCTAAATCGTCATTAAAAGAGCTTAACTCCTTCAATGTTTCTTTCAGTTTTCCAACCCATTCTATCGTATTGTCTGCATAGAAAAAAAATAGCACGAATTTCGTTGTTGGGTTGATGTAAAAAGTCAATTCGGAAGCTTTTCCAGCCATCCACACGTCGTATAGAAACAATGCATTTCAATTGTATGAGAACGTGCGCTGAGGGTATATCTTTAAAATAATTTGTCGTTGAATCTATTAGCCACTTCTCGGATACTTCGTATGCATTCTTAGGATCACTAAATTTCAACAAGTGTTCTTTTGTCAACACTACATAGCGTGTTTTCTTCTTTTTCATTCGTCCTCTCCTTTCGTAAGTTATACGACCCTCATGCTGAGCGTCTCTGAAATGATTACTGCTGAACGATTGGGGTCTGTCGCGTTGGAATGGATTACTAAGCATAGAAGCACTACTAAATATTTTCATTGTGCAGAAAGCCAGAAAGGCCAGTTGGAAAAAGCGTGCCGCTGTTCGTCATCTTCTAATTTGTAATTCCTTTGTTGATAACCGAATATGGCGCATAACCTGTCGATCAAAATTATTATGTCAACATAATTGTCAATTTGATTGTGCTTCCAAGCTGGTAAGCGTCAATCGATTGATGCATTATATATAATAAAATAGCGAGAGAAAGAAATAGAGCATCTAATTTTATAGGACATGACAAGGGGTACTGCTTATAATAAAATGCTATTTATATTAGAATGGCACATGCAGTGGTGAGAGTGGCATGCTGCAACAAAACAACCAATTTTCTCACTTAAAGAAAGCCAGTACATAATAAATTGTCAATCTCGATAAGTGAGCTAAATGATTCAAGCTGGCACTGGTTAGGACCAGTGGACAGTTAAAATTACGCAATCAGAACTAATTATTCGTGGATGACGTTAGAAAGAGGATGTAATTTACTTCTTTTCTTCAGTTCGACTGACATAAATTATGATTTCAATATCGACCCAAGTTATTCGATATAATCGATAAAAACCGTTTATTGAGACCGACAACAGACATTAACCTTTTTTGCTGTCACGTATTACAACAGTTAGGCAATTTTAGTGTAGGCAATTTTTTATTACTGGTATGAGAGACTTGCAACATCAATAGGAAATTCTTTTACGCGTTGAGTCATTATGTTTAGTTTACGTGTTCTCTCCAGACTAAGACCGGCCACCAAAGCCAGCTTGCCTATTGAGACTGTTCTGACCCAAATCGAAATCTGACCCAATTCGGAATAGGGTCGACCCAAATCGAAATAAGCTCAGAGTGATATCT
>CAJVPJ010001145.1:0-11923 GCA_910592205.1 Paraglomus occultum | reverse complement strand
CATGAAATACAGTTATGTTACTAAAATTTTACGTTTACATATGCACAATTTCATGGTATGTTTCGCAAATTTTTGTGATACTCCGTGACGTACTGTACATACGTATTCTCCAACGTTACAATTTTGGAATTGTCTCTTATGTTTGAGGACATGCTACATAATTTCTATGCTTTAATAAATACTTAAAATTTTTACAATTCGATTTCCACATGATGAAAACATAAGCCCTTGGTGCAATAAATCAATTTTTTTGCTTTTTCTTAAGAATATTTTCAATATTACAAGAGATCTCTATGTTCGTCTTCGTTGCCCAATTATTAATTGACAAACGTGTTTCAATAATATACGTCTTGAAAATTTCTATTAAATTAAACTTTTAAATCGTATAACTTGATTACCTTTTCGGAGATATTGTCAATAATTCCGACACTTTAGCAGAACAGCATATTCTGCATACGGAGTAGCCATTATCAAATCATCGTCAATTATAATTAGCACAAACAGACTGTTGACTATAACGTTTTAACGATTCGCGTATTCTAATTTTTTCATTGATTTTCACTTTCTCGCGCATACTTTATATAAGGTGTCTAAATTCAGTACAATTTCACGGTAATTGCAATGTGGGAATATGTGGTAAAGCATTAAATGTTGTTAGAATCTTGACCGAGTAAAAATATTATGTACGTGGTCGAAAAATTTGATTAAAAGATATCACGTTTCGCATGTGTCCACGGAAAACGCATCTGATAAAACAACCTGTTGATGGGAGTGATTTTACTACGCATTCCCATGAAATTTTACATTAAATGAGCGGTAGAAACATCTCTAATTTTCATGGTTCCTCTAATTTTATTACTTCAAAATTATTATAAATTGTATCTCTAAATTAAAAAGTCTAAACGCCCCAAACTCTCAAGCTGATTCTGGTCTCTCAATGTCAGTTCTCTTAACGCGTTTTCTATCCAATTAATAATAATTAGCATTGATAGTCTATAATTAAAAAATGTCTTTTTGTAACATATCAACATAGTAAAATTTCCCATTTCATAAAACACCATATCCCAACATAACCGGACTTCCAGGACCACTGTCAACAGCCTTCTCTCTAAGACTCTTCGCTTCTTCAGGACTCAATTGAAGAATTGTAGTTATCACCGGAACCAGATACTAAACAAGTGAAAGATGATATGAATCAAACGTCGTCGGAAATAGAAAATCGTTAATTGAATGGGCACAGCAGGTATTGTTAACGACTATCAAAGCTTCATATTCATGAACCCAACAACACACTCTCATTATCATCACCATTTTTCAACCATGTCGACTTGGTTCATAACACTCTCTCTTCTACCCATTTCGCCTCAAACATTCTCCTTCCCATTTCTCTTATATCTCTCCTCTTACCTCCCGTTCTCCAGCACTGCTCTCCAGAAATTTCAAGACAACATTCTTCAAATATTCAATACTCATGTCTTGTCTCTTTTCCATTCGATCCATTCTCCTAATCTCTTCTTTTAATACTTTTTCTTGTTCTTCGAGTCGTTTCACAGTGGCTTCACTATCGTTCAAAAGTTCAGCAAGGTGTTGAATTTTTAATGTTTGTTCTTTTTCACGCTCTTGGGAAGGAGCCAATTTTGGTTCTGTATCTGAAAGAAGGTCCGAAAGTGAAGCTGGAACAACAAGAAGAAAATAGAAAACGCGCAAGTACAAGACAAATTCGTGTCAGCATTGATAAACGTATACAATAGCAACAATTTCCCAAATTCTCCCGCAACAACCCAACTATTAGCCCCTCGCTGTAAAGAACTTACAGTATGATCCACTAGCCCGTTTATTCGCGATCGAAGGTGAGCCTGGTCGACTCTCACTCCTTGGCGTTACGTGTCTTTCTTCCCTCACCAATGGACTAAGTGGTCGTGGTTTTCGTGATAATAATTGTTTTTGAGCCTCGTTCAATTGCTCAGTGCGCTCGGCAAGCTGTGCGCGAAGGGTGGAGAGTTCTTTGTCCAAGCGCTAAACATCATATGAGAGGCGTCAATTAGTGTTGACAACATTTAAAGCAGTATACTCTTGCGTAAATGATGAATAGCTCAAGGAATAATGCCTGCACAAATATAATTACAATGAATTACCTTATTTATCTGTCGTAAGTCTTCGTTCTCTTCTTGTTGCTTTATAAGATCTGCCTGAACTTGACCTGATGTCTTTTCAAGCCTCTCTTCAAAATCTCGTATGCTTTCCTCATGCTTCTGCTCACTCTTTCTCAATTCTACGTTTTATAAAATATTGAAATGCACGACTTCAACTTGACACGTTCGCTCGATATGTCTCAATACACCAAACATGGATGTTTCACCATCGAATGTTTTTTATTACTCACCTTCTCTAACGTGTTCCTTTTCTTCCGAAGCACTTTTCAACAGTTCTTGAGTTTCTACCACTAATTCGGCGTTTTGCCTAGCCGATCGCTGCGATCTTTGCAATTCCTGTTCCAAACGAACGTTTTGTTCGGATACGCGTAAGAGTTCTTTTTCGGCAAGTTTCAATTTTTCTTGTGTTTGTCGGAGTTCTACTAATTTGTGACTAGAGCATTAGAATGTCGATGAAAAAAAAGAATATTAGATATTAAGAAGCAAATGGAAGGGGAGAGAGGTATACGGTAATAATGAGAAAATGAAAGTCTGGTGGAGCGCAATAATATTGATACTCTTTCCATAACCCCCAAACGACAACATCATTGCTAACCTAAGTTCTCCTTGCAGTTTCTTAACTTGTGTTTGTAAATCGGATGTCTTTGCATCAGTTATAGCGCTTATTGTTGTATTAGCATCTGCACTTTTTTCCTGCAACAGTGCATGTGCTCGCTGTTTATATTGCTGAAATTCTTCCTTTGTCTGATTGAGTTGCTGGGTCGTTTGACGAAGTTTCGATTCCTGTCAAAAAATTCAGGGCACATAAGCAATGAATTTTACAATGTACAAACATATATGATAACTGTGTTGACGCATTATATTGCTTGCTTGTATACTAATTGAAAACTCTTACCAATTGTTCGACTTGAGTGGTATACATTGCAACTTGATTATGTAACTCCATGGTCAATTGATCAACCGACTCTACAATATTGAAAAGTAATGCGATTATTTCTTTGATCAATATATGGACAATTTAATGCGAATTCGACTGAGAAGAGGAACCCTGATTTACTTTCAATTTCATTGACTGTTGTGTTAGATTCCTGGTTTTTTTGCTTTAACGATTCTATTGTTTCTTTAAGTTCAACGATTTCGGCATCTTTAACTGTGACTGTCTGTCTAAGCTCCGTCAAATTCTTGTTTGCGGCGTTGAAGATTGCTTAGAAAGTGATCAGAAGGAAAGAAATGATTATTGGTTTTAGAAAAGATAAATTGTAATCGATTGTGAAAAGATGATCAAACGCTATCATTACGGAATAAAAATTCGACAGATACTAGAATCAACGACGAAACGCATTTAGTAAAGAAAAACTTACTTCTCGTTTTCTTCATCTTGTCCTCGTAGCCAGATTTGATTTTCTCAAGCTCGGCTGCACAAAGGTTAACAAAGATTAGTTTTCCAACGTTTAAGCATGAGCATATAAATAACGACAACAACCTCACCTGTTCTTTTACCCAACAACTCGGTTAGCTTGGATATTTCATTCTGCTTGCCACTCATTTGAATCTTCAAATCTTTAACCTTGTTATAAAAAATATATATCAAAAAGGTATGTAATGATTCTCGTAGATTTAAAATGTAAGCAACATTCAGTTAATATAGTCACCTCTTCCTCAAGAGAAAAATTCCTACTCTCTAGATCGTCTACTCGAGATCGATTACTTCCAGTTGGACTCTAGCAATCGATATTTGTGATGATTAAAGAACGAAGACGTACAAAGTTAGATTGCTTTTGGCATACACCATTTACGGAAGAAGCATGCTCGGCGATTTTCAAATAACACTCACCCCAGCCCGAGCGCGAGCCATAGCATTGTCAACTTCCAATTTTAATCTCTCTTCAAGAGGCTTGCGGCCTTCCTCCATTTGATAAGAAAGTAGTGGCGGTATTATTTATAATCTTTGGAAATGTATTTATGAGAATTATTGTTCAATATACGTTGTTACTGTTGACGAGGATCTTCCAATGTAGAGTGGTCAGAATTGCTTTGCGCTTAACGCTCCAACTCTCTAATAATTAACAATGCCTGAAAGTAACTGTCTTATTCTCTGACATCTCGGGTGAAAAAGGCAATGTCAATGTGGAAAAGATGCAGCTCAGTATGTCGCACAAGTTTGAATAATAATACTGCGCTCACGTGGAGGTCAAATACCACAATTGCACATTGCCTATTACAAACCCGCGCCAAAGACCAGTTCAGAAAATTGTTTAACTAGAGAAAGTTTCTAATTAATAAAAATTCGGCGTAGTCGCGAGGCGGCCGGTTAAACCCGAGACCGATTTAATCAGCAATGATAAGCTAGTAATAAAAATAATATAGTAATAATAATAACAACAATAATAATAAATACTCTATGACTCACTATTTTTTCTCTTTATTGCTAACATGGAGATGTCTAGCATGAATGTTTTATTTGCATAATTATAATTATATTAGTAATTTTAAATTGTAAGGAAAAAGAAGGAATGTGAGCTTGCAGACATAGATAATAATATAAATAGTAATAGTGAAAAAGAAAAGTGCTGAGAGACGTCACGACCTAATCTTGAACTTGCTCATCAAAGACACCGCATTATTATTATGAAGTCGATTTCCAAATTAATATCAACCTTTTATTAACCACATGCCTCACCCTGGTAAATGGAAAGGTTAATGTGTAGGCGTGTTTTAAAAAAATGAGGCTGTAGTAGAAACAATAATACCGATATGAATAAATAACCCATTACTGTAGACAGTAAAATCGTCAGACTACCTGACTCCCGCTCTCGAATGAGGTGACTAGTAATCACAATATTACCGGTGACGAACTATAAGTTTCTGTCCCGTTCCGTTCCGATTTGTGCCGACCCCTGATTGGCGGATGAAAAATTACATGATCAGAACCAAAAACTTTCTATCTGTTCCCATCCCCGCCACCACACACGGTTTTATCAAAAGTGTTGCGAGAAAGGGTTCTAATGGCTTTCGGAAATGTGTTTTTTTTTGCAAAGAATAACACTTGAAGTCTTGGAGTGAAAAGAAAAACAACGTCATAGCATGTGGAACACGAAATTGTAGCTGATACAAATTTGCCGTTTATCGGCTGTTGTTGCTTGAGCACCACCAATTTCATCCGAGTACGCCTCGCCTGAAAAGAAATGTTTAGTAAATTAAAGATAACACAAGACGAGTTTGTTAAGTATACGTTATTGATGCATCCACCTTTCGGCACTCTCTTGTCGTACAATCACACACCACTCTTGCACGGATCAACTTCCATTTCTAACGACTCTTTTCCGCTTAACATTCTCTCTCTGTGCCACTCATTAACATTTAAATTGTTGTCTTCTCTAAAGCCCTTATGTTTCTTCTATCCGCACTGGCCTTCAGTATGTTTAACATTAAATATACTTCTTCCGGTATATTGATTTCGAAGATAATTCTTGAAAAATTGATTCGCTTGCTAGCGTGACGAATATAATTAAGTGAAAGATTTATGAGGAGAGGGTTATTCTCTTGTCATTATCGGTGTTGGCGTTTTCCTAATACCAAATACGTTATTTCAAAGCAAGAGAAACGAGATTGGGACAAAAAGTTAACAAATCTAGTAGATAGGATGCGCCGTCGTGCACAAGCCGTCATAGATGCTAGAGGAAACCCAACGTCATAATGGATTTCAATGAAAATATAATAATGTAATACAGAGGCCCAATACTTTTATTATTTCTTTCTTAAGGGATTAGTCTGATTGAACCGAAAGGCTTAATTGTGGCACATCCGAGGCTTCATGATGTAATGAGGGTACTTTGCAAACACCTCGCAGAGCACGATTAATCAATAAAGTACGTCGTTCGTGTGTGTTAATGGTCGTAGTTTTATATGAGATTATCCGTTTATAATGCTAAGAGTCTTTTATCGAACATTAAGAGACCGCAAAACTTCTTTCTAGCTTCAACATTCATTGTTTGTATAAGGTCGGGGAAATTATTTCAGTTAGGGAAATAAATGATAACCCGCATTTTTTATTGTCCGCCTAGAGGATGATTGGAAGAATACATGATTTTATCGTACAGTAGAATCAATAATAAAATAAAACTTTATACATGGTTGTATATAGGCTAAATAAAACGAATTAATACAAAATACATCAGAATTTGCTATTTTAATTTATACCATAACTATGATACTGTGATATAAGTGACAAAGATTAGGATGAGAACACGTTAACACTACTTCATATTGATACAACATATAGGTTACGGGCATGTTTTATGAGTCGTGTTTATCAGTCATGTTATTACATATGGTACATACAGAAATCCAGAGATGTGTAGACTCTCGTTCAAATGTAATAGAGCGACGCCTATTGCAAAAGACTGTATGCATAAGAAAATTTTTTGAAAAAAACAATTAATGATATCTGATATTGTCAATTCTTATCCGGAGTACAAATTCTGTATATGGCTGTACATTCAAATAATTCTTAAATTAGGCTTGAAGTTGTTAGGGATAAAGGCACTAGAGTGAACGTAGTTTTACAATTCAATTTATTATTTGCGGTACTCACCGCACACATCTTCACTGGTGATTAGTCAGTAAACACAAATTTGAACAAGTACGATCGATGACTAACGCCGATAAAGGCATCAATTATAGTTTCGTTGGTCGTGTGAGAATGTGCATTTTGTCATACGACAACAATGATGTCAGTAAACAGACGAATGTGTATCTCGTCATACCTGCAACGTTCATTATATTTATTCGACGGCAGGGAGCTATTCCAAATCATCAATAATAATCAAAGGAAAGCAAACTAAGTTTTTAACTTTTGAAACAAAAAAACTAAGTTGTCAGGTTTTTTTTTGTTTTACTTTGTGTAATTATCGACAAAATTACAAATTCTTTTGACAAGTGAGTGTATTTATTCCGAATTACAACTAACAGTATCGATACTGTATACTAATAATATGATCTATTTTTAATATTAAAATTATTATAGCCGTTATCCGCGAAAGCGTAAGCAATTTGCGCTCTCATCCGAATAACTTTGATCTAATGGACGGACTGAATAACGTGAACCCCTATCAATCATCTTACCCGGAGGGCTTTAATTCTGATAACACCAATCCTCCACTAATTCGCCAATCCCATACTCAAAATTTCCTTTCTTCTGTCTCCGATAATGTTGATGGGATGTTCATAAATACTATAAACTACGAAGATACCAGAGACTATACGGGCGATTATGCATCATTTCAAGGCAATCCCTCGGTTTTTCATTTTCACTCGGGTAACATTGACACGATGAATTGGCAGTTGAATCCGCAGAATCGCGATCAAGCCGCAACTCACGCAAACAGCTCTTCAGAACCTTGTCAAACATTCTGTGACCCCTATTCCGATGTGACAAACGACAATTCGACACATCATCATTTCCAACGTCTCGGTATTAGCACGACCAACAGTTCGTCCATCTCATACTTTCTCACGCATGAGCCCACAAACTCTGGGTATATTTTTATGAAAGTAGAGTACACCCAACTAGGCTGGATATCAGCCGCCGATATTAACAAAATATTAGATCTAACTCAAATTTGAGAATACATGTATGGTTTCTTCAACGGGGGAGGTTTATATCAATATGAGAATTTGTCAATGATTTTGTTAGATTAATTAACAGCTGAATAAAGCGATAAATATTTCTCTCAATGAATGTTATCATGTATTGCAGGGGACGAAATCATTCTAATACCCCTGTCACGTCAATTTGTATTGAATGCAATGAGATGGTGTCGTCTTCTTTTTACATATTAATATACAAAGTTACAAATTAAAATTTTGTCTCCCCTTTATTTCACAGAAACCGCGCAGATAATAACCCGGAATGAACAGTATATTGAGGGCAAATAAGGTAAGTTGTATGAAATCTTGGAGAAAAAGACAACATATACGACTTGTCGATCGTATCATTGAATAGTACATATGATAATAGAATTACAAGTGTCCCATATTTAAGAGCAACCATCCCGTGCCACTACCGAAATAGCCTGGATCAAAGTTCAAAGAAAAGGAACCGGTGATTGAGTGAAACAATAATGATTGTGGTTGGGAATGTAGGAGTTCGGCAAGAGTGTTGGTGAGTGAAGAGAAATTGCTTTGAATGCGGGATGAGAGTATAGTGTGATACAGAGAATGGCATTGAGCGAGTGTGAATATACTTTTACCAGAAGATATTTGTGAGAACGAAGAATAAAATTGGCGATAGCAAATAAAGTAATACAGTATATGACGTGATAATCAAGCGAGTGATGAGGGTAGAAGTAGTAATTTATAACATGGCGCTTATTCATGGTAGACGTTTTTTATATGATAGGTGCTTATTCATGAAAGTACATTAACATTCTCATATCACACAAGGCAATTTCGATCACAACGAATGCGCATACTCTACATACGCACACAAACAAACCAATGATTTACGATCATGTCACACAACAAATGATATCAATTTTACTTGGTATGATGTAATCAATATATGTATTTGATGGGTAAAGGGAGGAATCCAGTATTGTGTGAAATAAAGACGACAAAAGTTTATTTATATATGTAAACCGAAAAGTGGCTTACGGATACAGAAATTTTTTTCTTTTCACCATCAAGTCCCGTGCAGGTTTGTTACAGAAAATTAATGTGACAGGGGCATTACAATACATGGTAACATTCATTGAAAAAAATATTTATCGCTTTATTCAGCTGTTAAAAATTAATCGAACAAAATCATTGACAAATTCTCAATTGATATAAACCTCCCCCATTGAAGAAACTACACGCATTCTCAAATTTGAGTTAGATTTAATATTTTGTTAATATCGTCAGCTGATATCCAGCCTAGTTGGGTGTACTCTACTTTCATAAAAATATACCCAGAGTTTGTGGGCTCGTGCGTGAGAAAGTATGAGATGGACGAATTGTTGGTCATGCTAATACCGAGACGTTGAAAACGCTTATCTGTCGAATTGTCGTTTGTCACATCGGAATGAAGAGCACTGAATGTTTGACAAGGTACTGGGAGTGGGCAAGAGCTGTCTGCATGAGTTGCGGCGAATTCAACTGCCCATTCATCATATTAACGTTACCCAGGTGGAAATGAGGAACTGAGGGATTGTCTTGAATCGATGCATAATCGCCCGTATAATTTCTGGTATCTTTGTAGTCCATAATATTCATGAACATTTCGTCGACATTATCGGAGACAGAAGGAAGGAAATTTTGAGTTTGAAATTGGTGAATTAATGGAGGATTGGCGTTATTAGAACTAAGGTAAGATAATTGATAGGGGCCGGTAAAAGGTCTGACGTAATTACTGTTCACGTTATTCGGTCCGTCCATTAGATCAAAGTTATTCGGATGAGAGCGCAAGACGTAAATAATGTGTTTTGACCGAGACCGAGTTTTTATACTTATATATATCTGCCCCGTCGAAATAAAAATATGTGCTCCACCTCTTCTAACAAAAATGACGTTCTTGTACTCTTATATCTAAAAGAAATAAAAGGATAGATTTCTATGCTGCTATATGACGAAAATAGATATACAGTTAACGGGTTGCGCAAATTGCTTAGGCTTTCGCGGATAACGGCTATAATAATGCCAACGTATATTTACTATTAGAAATAGATCATAGTATCGATACCATTAGTCATAATTTGTGATAAATATACTTACTTGTCAAAAGTATTCAAAAAAACCGACAACTTTGACGCTTTTACAGTTTTTTTATTTCAAAAGTTAAAAGCGTTGTTTTGTTTGTATATTTGCTGTTTAGTTAAGTCCCATGATGAGGTTTATATAGCAATGTTTTGGTGAAACAATTGAATAGTGAGTATACCGCAAATTAAACTTAAAAACTAAAAAAAAAAAAAATAGCCAATAAACATCTCCATAATTTGTTCGCATAAATTTATTGGACTGTATTAAGAATTTATTTATTTACAACACATTATAATACATATTACTATATTCGATTGGGTTTGTATTACGCAATACCTCTCCACTTTTCTCTCGAAAGAAAACACCTTCATTACCATTAAGGCAAGAGTGACGGAACTTTGGAATATAAATATGAAAATATTGACATATAAGAAATGAGGAACAAATGCAAATTTGGAATCAATATAAATGAAGATAACAGTAATAGTGAACGAAAATACAAACAACAAACAGAAAACATTGCACGTTCTGCTCAGATTGGGTATAACAAGCAATCATTCAGTTATCTCTTTCATAAAGGCGGCTGAAATATCAAACTTCTCGGTTTAGCTATATATGGGAGTTGATGAAAATCAGTGCCTGAAGCTCGGCATGCGAGATTGAATGTATTCTAATTATTTATATGGGATACACAATAATATAATTCGTTTACCTGCATGCGTCCAACCGTTTCAAATTTTTATAAACGTAATGAGAAATTTTCGATCACACCGTTTGTGTAACTTTCGTGTGTGTCCATCCATGAGTATTCTCTATTGTTTCACTATCTAAATAGGAGACGCAGATTTATTAGAGGTAAACTCAATTCTATCAATACAAAGTAAGCACATCGGAGATAATAATAACAGAGACAGAATTGGGTGACGATTTATTAAGCGAACAGCTTTGGGGTTAAGGTGATTGGAGAACAAGATATCTGTACCAGACTTTCGAGAGATGATGTTTGGTTGAAGTGGGGACCAGATGCCAATTTAGAAAAAAGCAGCCGTGGTCCTTATAAGTAGGGGAAATGCCAAAATCAACATATTATGACAATGGGGGGTCAAGTAATTCGTGGACAGAAATTTTTTAGTCAAACTGAAGGAAAACAATTAACAAAGTCGAATTTGTGCAAGATATTTCAAACAATTAATTCGGTCAACTTTCTAAACCAGAAATTCAAAGACGTGTAAGCGCACTTTATATAAATAAGCATATGCTGGTTCAATCTGGCAAGTAATGTAATTTTTTTTCAAAATAAAATATTAATTTGATCGATCAAAAACACAAGTGATTTATTGAGTGAATGTCATGTGATTGTTAATGATCAGCAGAACAAAAACTTCGGTCTTTTCCGATTACCGCCAGTCGACCCTCGTTATACCGAATTTCGTTAAATCGAAGAAATTCTAACTTACCCATTTTTTAATAGTAAAAGTTTGTCATACTGTTACCGAAGTTCGATGCAGGTTTTTACATATGCTACTAATACCAATCGCTTTATGCCGACGTTTTATCACGTAATAGAAAATGTAGAATAGTTATTGGCTGTAGCAGATGAGAGATCATACGATTTTTGCGCATACAATTCGCATGATTTCAAGTCGTTGGATTTGATATTAAGACTTTAATCGTACGGATTTAGCCGCCACAGTCAAATATTTTTAATCGTATGTCATATTTCGTATCCGCCTGTAGTATTTTTAAATTCAGTAAACATGTTTATGATATCGCAGAAGGAAAAGATGAAGATAAAGATGAAAAACAGCTCGAAATTACGCCCTGCCGTCTTTAATGAAGATGCAGTAGTCGCACTCGAAACGACATTCAATCTTCCTTCAATAGCCCTAACATAGAAATCAATTGCGGTGAATTTAAAGCCTTTCGTGCATTGAAGAGAAAAGTGAAATTGCATATTATTGCAAAGCAAAACAAACTCGAATAGATTCATTTGTTACTGATTTAGCGTAACCCTTTTATTATATTGGACAGTT
>CAJVPJ010001144.1:0-11924 GCA_910592205.1 Paraglomus occultum | reverse complement strand
CTAGAAGAAGTTGTATTGGTTGAAAACATGTTTATTGACTCTTTAAACGGGACAGTAGAAAGGGAAAAAGTGAGTCGAGCCACATTATAATCAGCCCCTCATTTCATTTTGTTTATGTTGCACGTGCCCCAAATGTAAAATCGTTATTCAATGCATCATGCACGGACTACTAATATATTACATAAGCTATCAATTGGGTAGGTCATATACATATATGTAAAATTGGCATCTACTCTACTCGAAAGGAATAAACTACACATTAAACAAATTCTTTCTCGAGCCTAAAAAGAATGTCTTCCAAAAATGTGTTGCAATACACAATACGAACCATATTTGACCGAAATGGGTGTTAATAATTGTTCAAGCATTTGTTTATACAGATAAATTAAAAATATTGTTATTCGTAGCAAAGACTTTCCAGCCTCAAAGAAAATGTATATCAATTTACATTGAGCGAGTATTTACCATTCTTAACAACCTGACTTTGAAGGGCTGTAATACAAGCAAGTCAATTTTCTAACGAATCGGAATTCTTATTGAAAAGACGTTTTGATAAAATTACGTCGAGTTTAACAAGCCAAAATGTATTAATCTCAGCATTTGATGATGTGGTTTTGTCTTTTTCATTTGTAGACCAATTATTCCAGTCTACTGTTGGAATTATTATGGGCCAAACGTTTCATTATAATAAGCTTTGACTATAATTTCGCATAATACTTATTTAGTTATACGGCATTCAAATAGGTAAAAGTACATGAGAGAAGCGTAGAATGGTAAAAGAGAAACAATAACAAAGCAAGTCATGTTCTCATCAAACGAACGAGACATAGAAGCCAATTATCTAATTGGTCGGACAAAGTCGTATGATTATAAAGTTTGAGGTGAAAAACGGTTATTTATTTAACCCAATCTGTAGGCCTAACGTTGGGTAAATTTGTTATGCCATTGTAATTGTACTTGACCATTGATGAGACACCAATACAGAACGCAGTCTACATCAATGTGCCAAACCTATAACATAATCATGACTACGCCTTGAAGCTTGCCATTGTTTGTAAAATGAATCGGCGAGAGCAATTAAGATAAACTCTATTACACAGTCTAGAAATGGGAATAGCCTAAATGCGAGATAATCCATTACATTTTATACATTACGGCAAAGATGCAACGTTTTAGTATTTCCACGATTTAAACTTGGTCTCTCCTCTCTCCCAATACCATGCTTGGCAGTATTTATGTTGGACCAACATCCGTGAATGTCGAGCTAAATAACACATATGACATTGAATTTATTTTAAACATGCAGGTTCAAATGCGTTGTTTTAACTAGTCCCCCACCCAACCATATTAATATGTCAAGTTAATAAACATAGTGATACTACCATTGGACAGCTTGAAACATCGGATACAACTGGCATTTCCACGTGTTTGCACGTTTACTAATCCATTTATCAACATTCCCTACCTCAATTATAAGCTGTTGCATTTTGCGAGCGATAACGATAATTGTCCTTTTCGAAAAGAAAAAGCGAGGGACGAAACGTGATCAAGTGTAGTACATCTCTAATACGGTTGTGAAAGTAGAATTACCAGTGTGTTGTTGGTGTTGGTGTTGTTGTTGTCGTCATCGTCGTCGTCGTTGTTGTTGTTGTTGTTGTTGTTGTTATTGTTGTTATTGCTGTTGTTGCGGCTGTTATTGTTGTTATTGCTGTTGCTGTCGTTGTTGAAAACCCTCGTAGCCAAGTAACTAGACTCGAATCAGAGAATCGGATTTTTCCAATATGCAAACGATTTAAGAGTGTTTCATTTCATATTTCAGATATTTTGAAACCCCCCAGGATCTCAAAACCCAAACCACCTCCGACCTTTGTTCCGTGTTTCTTAATATTTATCTAATAGTTAAGCTTTTCTGCACGAAAACGTTGTCGAGGAACGACGGAATGACAGTAAACATAAATGGTTGTCTTGGGACTTTTGTTGTGTGATACATTAAAAATCGAGTAAATTACAACCTAATAAATGATATCCAAACATTGATTTTTGACCCAATTACAAACATCTGTACGGGTTATTCAGACCAATTACGCCCCATGCACCACCACTGCACAAACCTCAAAATGCCACCCCCCCCACCCACCCACCTCCCCCCCCTTCGAGGTTAAAACCAGAAACTCCTTAGGTTACCCGAACAAACCTTTTACAGTCTTCCTTTCTCCTTATTACCTTCCTTCTCCACACTCGTTGCTCTTAACTCACTTTTTAACTACTCGACCAACTACTAACTAAATATCACAAAATGCAAGCGATTAAATGTGTTGTTGTTGGCGACGGGTAAGTCATGATGCAAGAATAAAAAAGAAAGGGCATGAGAGAGGCGAACGAGCTAGTGATGGAGAGTCAAAATGTGAACCAATTCCCGTATTTTTATGGTATTAGCCGGTTTTCAAGGAGAGGATGCAATGCGGTCACCTATAGGAAATATGTTGATTGATATGAAGCAACTGGCGTGCTATGAAGCCCGCGAGGATTAGTGTAGTAAGAGGGTCTTAGTAATTGTCAAAGGCAAAAGTACTTGATATAGTGTATAAATATAATGCTTGCGGACTGTCTAGATGATAAACATTGCATGTCAGAGAGGATATGATTATGTACATATAACGTAAATTATTATGAAAAGGGAATTGTCATGAATATATATGTTCGTCGGCAGAAACAATAATTTTGGAGAATACTAAATACACTAAAAAGTCGCAAAGCCCAATTAATTAACAAAAGACGTTTATCATTTTTTCTCATAGTGCTGTCGGCAAGACTTGTCTTTTGATCAGTTATACTACCAATGCTTTCCCCGGCGAATACATTCCTACTGTGTAAGTATGATTATGTTGCAAGGAATACCATGGTTTAATAGTAGGAAGCGAATACTCTATTGAGCGACAACTTGATGCCTTCATATGAAAACTTTTTTTTTACATCTTATTGCGTTAATATACGTTTTAAAGTCAACTTTATTCAATTAAGTTTTATTTTCTGCTCTGGTTTTCCTTCAAAACTCTTTTATTCGCATAACTTAATTAATGGATTTCTTTTTTTACTTCCTCCCATTCGATTAATTAATTAGGTTTGACAATTATTCTGCCAACGTCATGGTAGATGGTAAACCGATCAATCTGGGTCTGTGGGATACTGCTGGTCAAGAAGACTACGACCGTTTACGTCCGTTGTCATATCCGCAGACCGACGTCTTTCTTATTTGCTTTTCTTTAGTAAGCCCACCTTCGTTCGAGAACGTCAGAGGCAAGGTGAGTTGGTTGAATATTTGTGGCGTAGTAGAGAAACGCAATTTGATTGGCAGTGACCAATCACATAATGCGATAGTCACTTAGTATTGTTGTGTTGTTGTTCAATAGAATCGATTAACTAATTGTTCCCATTTTACCCGAAAAAAATCAGTGGTATCCCGAAATTACCCATCATGCTCCAAACATTCCAATCATTCTCGTAGGCACAAAGCTTGATCTGCGAGAGGACAAGGAAACAATTCTCAAACTCCGCGCTAAGGCTCAAAGTCCCATTACATATCCTCAGGGACTCCAGATGGCCAAAGACATTTCTGCAGTTCGCTATCTTGAATGTTCTGCTCTTACTCAAAAGGGTCTCAAGAATGTTTTCGATGAAGCTATTCGTGCCGTCCTCTGTCCCGCACCCGTACCAAGGCGAACGAGGAAATGTTCGATTCTGTGAAGTAGTAAATTTATTCAATAAGGATTCGAGAGAGCTGTAATTGATTTTGGGATTGATTTTGTGGGTATATCGTTTGTATAGTTTATATACACGTAGTCTAGAGTGGCTAATTAGGTGCTCTTTTTTCGGTTCCTTTTGGCCCCGGAATTTTTTTTATTATATCATATTTGTTTGTCCATTATTCATTCTTTACAAAAAAAAATATATATATACATTTTTATATATATATATGCATATAGTTGGTTACACATTGAATATAGCATTTCATGTTCACTGAGTGATCATAGAACTAATAAAGAAGAAACTTGTAGTCGCATCAGTAATAAAAAAAGAACAAAAAAAAAGTCAAACGAAAAATAAGCAATTTCCTGTTTTATTTTCAACAAATTGCCAATTACAATAAAAAAAGATGGAAATCGTGCTTTATTCATTAACTGGGGGTAGTTTATTCATTCAACGTGTACATTCACGTGATATTAGTGTTTAATTGACTCACATGACTTTGCCCAAAATTTTTCATACTAATATCCCACATATCGACACCCTCTTTTTCCCTTCTCGTTCAGTATCTGTAGGATCCCTCATCCTAATAACATCGGATGTGAGTTTTCCATCCATCGCTGCCTCATTCGCGCCATTCTTCCACGTAAATTATATAAGCTACCTCTCTACCAGTAGATTACAAAACCAGATGGATGCAAAACTGCAAATCTACGGATTAGCCGGGCCCATATTTTCATAATCCGCACAGTTTCACTAAATCATCTGCTTTCTATTTGAACACCCTTTTCTACCTAGTAAACGACCTATCATGGCTGAAAACAAGATAGCGAAGCCGGCAGGAATGCCAATCGATGAGCTTGAACATCAACTAGCTCAGGCCTTGTATGATTTGGAGAATAATGTTACAGACTTTAAAAAAGACCTGAGGCCATTGCAATTCAAAGAGGCTAAAGAAGTATGTAGAGATTGAAGAGAGAAAAAAAAAAAAGAGGGGGGGAGAGTCAAAAAAAAAAAGACGTGATTAAGGAGGATATAGTGACAAAGGTGTACAAGTATGTGAAGAGGACGCTAATACTGGATCGTAACTTGTTTTAAAAGTATGAGATTGGTGGAGGCAAGAAAGCGATTGTTATGAAAGTCCCTGTTCCAAAGTTAAAGTTATTCCAAAGAGTTCAGCAACGGTAAAGAGATTTTTTAATTCCCTTTTTGGATCTTTGTCTTTGAATCATGTAATTCAAATAATGTAAACTTTCTTTCTGCTTGAATAGGCTCACCCGTGAATTAGAGAAGAAGTTTTCGGATCGCCATGTCGTATTTATTGGAGACCGTCGAATCTTGCGCAAGCCAGGTCGTAAATCCCGTGTTAAGCAGGCACGTCCTCGAAGTCGCACATTGACAGCTGTACATGAGAAGTGGTTGGAAGATCTCGTACATCCAACTGAGATTGTGGGTCAGAGAACACTTGTGAGAGCTGATGGAAGCAGATTGATCAAAGTGTAAGTGTTACTGCTGCTGCTGCTGCTGCTGCTGCTGCTGCTGCTATTGCTGTTGCTGTCGTTGTATTTTATTGTCATAATCTCGTTAGTATTTTGAAAAAAGTCAGTACAGGTGTTAAAAGACACATAATATAGATAAAATGACTAAAGTTCAAATTTGTTCGTGCAGGTTCCTGGATAACAAGGACTCTACGTCTCTCGAGTATAAACTCGACACGTTTTCGGCTGTTTATCGGAAGATGACAGGAAAAGATGTCTTATTTGATTTCCGTCAAAGTCAGCTCGAATAAAAATGATATCATTATTCTTTAATGTTGTAAGTAAATGGCGTAGATTTAAATGTTGTACCTTCATATATATTTGCTTGTTCTTCTATATGTAATAAGTACAAATAAAATGCATGGGAAAGATTAATATACATCAATCTTAATTTAGAAGAAAAATAAGCAATATATGTGAATTTATGATGATTTTTCAGAGAGATGTGGTCATCATTCTTCAGTGAGAAGTGTTCGGTGGAAAAACAACGAATATATCGAGTCGGTTATCTACGGAGAGGAGATCATTCAGCTACTTGTGATCAGCTGACATTAAGGTCAAAAGTTTCTAGTGCTTCGATGACATCTTACGCGATTAATATGATTTTATGATCCCTCTGTCAATTCTATAACGATAGCAGTAATAAATAATTGTGTTATGAGGTCTCCTGATGCATTACCAACAATTCATAGCAGTGGTAGATATCAATTAAGGCTTACTTGTAGATCTCTCAACAAGTCAGGAAGTAATTCTATATTGATATGTTGTGTATGAGCATTCACACTTGCAACTGTTCGTTAAAGTTAAAACAAAAACGTCGGTTAAGCGAACGCGGTACAATCTCGCCTCTTTTTCAATGCATAATAACGAATGTCGTAAAATCTTTACGACAATATAGACTTTTAATTAAAACTTTTTTACCTTTACTCAATTCTTACAATTTATTATACAACCTAAACCCAAAAACTTATTTACTTTCAAAACATGCATCAACGAGATCTCTCGCTTGTTCCAATTTGGCAATTTTGGATAAACTTTCCTGTAGAACGCATCAAAAAAGTTAATAAGCAGAGCACAAGAGGACTCGCAAACATTAACAGAAAAGACTTACGTTATTAAGCCTGTTAACCGTACTGATGATATCGCGATATTTTGCTACAAATTGATCACGCTTTGGCGTTTCTGGTTTTTAATTGGAGAATTGATTAATACTACTGATGTCATACACCCTCTAATCGGTACGGTAAGATACCTTTTTCTAACAGTTCACTTTCATTCACGCAATCGTCATCCAAACCAGTGAATTCAACGTTCATGACGGCGGCAGATTGCCTTTTCAATGCTCCTTCCATCAATAGTTTAATATCCTGCGGAACACGCTTATAACGTTCGGCCAACTCCATTTGGAGATCGTCTACTCTTTTTTTTAATGCCACTTGCTCTTGATAAAGAGCCTCGTCAAATGGTTCATACTCTATTGAATAGTCAATAACCATCTATCATAAGGTTTGCCGATTTCTTAAAATATTCCAAGTTGCCCGCTCACTAACCGTCTTCGTTTATGGCTTCTTTGTAATTTATTCTGTTGACGACAATGTTCGGCGTTGCCAACTTGAAAGTATTGTCAACCCACTATACAAAAAGTCAACAACGATCAGTCTGCATTTATTCAAACGTATGCATACTGATACGCTTTACAGACCTCTTTCACCAGTGTCGTAACCGTCTCTTTTAACTTGGCGTCACAACCCGTTCCTAAGGATTTATCCACTTCTTCCAGGGCTGCTTTGAGTATGTTTCTTTGAATGTATGGTACATCTTCCTTGGATTCTACTTCGATTTTTGGGATTTGTCGTTCGGAATCCATTGTATTAATATTAGTGTTATGGAGTAGTGGACGCGTAAATATCGATATTTAATATGGCTTGACGATCGCGCGCCGATTGTGTTACTACGCGTTTACCAAAAAAAGAAAAAACTCTTTTCTACTCAACTTCAAATCTTGCATACTCAATCATTCGAAACATTAAAAGCGTTTAGTGCAGCGGGAAGTAAATCTCTTTCTAAATACTCTGTTAGAAAACAACCTAGTGTTACGGTCCTCCTCATTCTGCTTTGCGTCAGAATGGTCTCGCAGCTTCAGATCTCGGAATTTTGAATATGATGTTAGGGAAATAGCATAAGGCTAATATTGATATATCGTTTAAATTTTCACTAATGAACCATATGTTAATTATTGCTTGATAGACCACCAATAATCGCTTTGCCTTGAATTGGCATCTAGTATGAGCCATATCATACCAGGTAAGCTGTTGACTCATACGTCACTTTATAACATTGATCTATACGTACAATGTCCACATTATATGCGTTCAGGTTTGTTATTTACGCACGATGGATATGAACAAAAGTAGTGTCTAATAAACGGAGAGAGATTACGTCTGGCATGTACAGCAGCATTTTGACTCTAGTACGCCTGCATTCTGTTTCAAACGTAAAGCACAACACCTCTCGATTACGGACAACAAGTCTTTGTCGCTTTATAAAAGCCTGATGGGGAGATGATTACCAAATATATTTTATTGCTTATCCTTTTTTGCTTTTTCCAGAATACTGATCGTTGTTTTCAACATGTCGCTTATGTTATCAACGGAAGGTATACTCTGCATTGACTTGACCACGTCTAACGAATCCCTCGCGTTTGAATTGGCTATATTCACTTCATTACCAACAGTTTTCATACCCTTCTGTTGAAAATCAGAATGATCATAATTAGAGACGCAGGCACAGGGAAGTAAAAATCAAAATGTAGCCATACCTTTTCCTCCACTATTTGAGGTAATTTTTTATGAATATAGTCAGTGATACGGTATAAGCCAAGTGAAGAGTCGTTCATTAGATATCGAGTACAGCTCTCTATATCTTCCGTGGCTGTATCAAAATGCGAAACAGAAATCAAATGTCTTTTCTTGGTTTATTCTTTTCCATCGAAATCGGTCAAATACCATTTTTCATACCCTTATATTGCTTTCTCACCTTTCTTTGCCATATCTCTCAAGGCTATTTCTGGACCCTGTGCATTAATGCTAGTGCCGCTACTCGTAGCGCTACCAGTAAGAAAATACAGCCCAGAAGGAGGCCCTTGATCCGATATTATGGAGGATATGGAGGCAGTCAAAGAATTCGCAAATGTCTCGACGTTGTGAGTGGGAAGGAAGCTTTCAGGTCGCAAGTCCATTGAAAGAATGATAGTTGTTGCCGATCGGTTCACAAAATAATGGTCACAAAATTCGATTTAAGTTATTACTAATACTATACTATTACTATGGTGTCAATCTCTACCAACAGTCCATGTGTAGTCAAGTCGTTTGAATCATTTTTACGTGGTTGTTGATGATATGGACGATGCTATCCAGCCGTGTTATCATTTTATTTAAGAATAGTACCATCAGAGAAGTCTATAACTGGAACTGCGATTATCGATATACTCGATTAGTTCATCCAGTCTATGTCTCTCCCTGTCATACATATCATGGCCATCCTCGCAAAAAGAGGTGCTAGAAACCACGAAATTTAAAACTCAAGGAGTTTGCATGATTGTTTCAGTAGACCATGTGGCACTAATACAGTTGACCTGTCAAAAAAGTCGCGTTTGTAATTTCAACTTTAAACCTGTGATTATTATTATATTTGGCCGTGATAATAAATTAACGTTTCCAAAATACGATGACGATTGACTTGGAGGAACAATATTAACATGATTGTGTCAAAAACTTGCAACTAGCCAGAATTGGAGCAGATACATATCGTTGAAAACAATCACATACATGTCATCGATAACGATGTTAAAGCATCATACGATAGCATTCGCTCCCTTTATTGATAAAGACTCGGAAACAAACATGATCAGATCCTTACTGCGAACCTTTTTTTTTTCTTTCTAATGACGGAAATGTTGATCGCAAAGTGTTTCGCCTCCTGTCAAAATAGAGCATTGCAAAGCTATAAAAAGTAACTGACGGAGAAGAGGCTAAATGTCACAAATTTATTTGGACGAATAAGAAATGATATCTTGGATTACTGCTGTCCAATGTCACAGGCAAATATTTGAAAAAGAAAGGAAAAACACCCTATCCCCCAAAACCATATCACATCAAATATTGTCACAATTTATTCGAGCAAGATCGTATATGCATACTGTAATTAAAAGGTTCGGGTTACCGGGACAATTTGACAGCCCTCATTTGAGGTTAATCTCGCATCTTGTGCAAGTCACAAAATGAAAGACGTAAAAGGTCATAAATAATTAAGCAGCTTTGCCATTGTTGGCCGTCCCCCGGTCGAGCTTTTTCTTCTTCTTCTTCTTCTTTTCCTCTTTTTCTTTTTGGATGATATGAGTTAATAAAGCGCCAGCATATTAGTGGATTTCGATAAAAAAAACCGCAAATATTACGGGTTCTTTCCATATTGCTGGAAATTGCAAACTAAGCTTGATCGGCATGCGTGATATGATGCGTAGAATTGTAGAAAACCATTAAAGTTCAATGTTGTTTGTGTATCATATTGATATTTAACGCTGATCTGTGTGTACTGTATGTGTATGTGTATGTGTATGTGTAAGTATGTGTATATGTGTAAGTATATGTGTATGTGTAAGTATGTGTATATGCGTAAGTATGTGTAAGTATGTGTAAGTATATGTGTATGTGTATGTATTGTAATTCGTGGAAACGACATAGGGGTTATATAAATTATGGCATGTAAAAATAGATAATAATTACCGTTCAAAATCTGTGCATCCACCCGTGTTTGCCTCATATGTAAAATAGAGAAAAAAACCAAACTTTCGAACTAAAATTAACGAGGATCCATGCCCGAAGTACAATTCTGTAAGCTTAACTGGATACTTGTAGGGGCAAAACCAATAGAATGTTGCCCAGCAGAGGATCAATCTCGGGCACATATCAACACAACTTTTCATTCGATAGTTCATGGTTTTAACCTAACCCCATTTACATGCCAGTTACATTCATTTATGTTATATGATCATTTACAATTATCAAATCCATTGAACGCACACCATTTCCTCAATCCTTCTCTCTCCTGACATTCGCATCGATGCATTACTATTATGATTCTTATATGCAAATACAGACTAGAATATATATGATATAAGTGATAAGAACGATTGAAAATGAATACAGCTTATACTTAAAATGAAGTTCTATGTACATGAGAAAATAATTCGTTTTGACTATGTTTTATGCCTTTGCTCATTAGAACGATCAACGTATTGAAAGACAAGTATGTGTGAATCATGCATCCAAAGGAACAAAAACATCCCGTCGAGAACATGAATATGACGGAGAGGGGTGGGGGTGGGGGAAAAAGATGTCAAAATAAATGAAATACAAATACAAAATATACTATATCAAAATGCATAATTACTGCTAAGAATTGGCCAAACAATGTAAAGAATATTAGCAAAACTTTTTTTTTCTGCTCAATGTAAAGAGGATATATATATATATATATGTATATATTACCAATATTTCGCCACACTATTCTCAGCTCGCTATACAATCATACAAACAAAAACCCTCCAATGAAAGATAAAACATCAGAATTGTCGCCTGTGTTAAACGCGGTCACGTATCCACTATCGTTATGTGTCCCTGATATCCCTTGTTACTCCTTCTTTTCGTATCGAAAGTCGTTAGTTATCACAGTGATCTTGACAGATCGATTAGTCGTGGTCATGACCGTTTGTAACGCTGCCTTTGTCACCGTCGGTGCTTTCAGCCTTGACTGACAAGTCTGCTTGTTTTCCAGGCTGATCGTCATCGAGCCATCTTTGCATAACGTATTTTGTGCATTTCTCTGCGCCCGGTAGCTCCTATGGGACGGGTAATGAGAATAAAATTATGTGCAGGAATATTGACAATGAGTTATCATTAAATCCCATATGAAAGAATAAATCAATTATTAATACGACATTATTGTATTACACCCTTCCATTGTTTTGCATTAATGGACAATATTGTTAATACTATATTATATAAATGGAATAACAGCTCCCCCTGTTTGTGCTCTGGTGCAACATAAGTTACCATTGGTTCTGCAAACGCTGATTACCGATCTGACTCACCTGAATATATTTAGTAATCCCTAAATGACTCAGTCCGAGCATCTCAGGTCCACTCGCGTGTGTCTTGGATGGAACTCCCTGACAATTAATCTCGTCGAGTATTTTCTTCCAGACTCCACTCGACGAACTGGCGGAGAATTTGCGTCCGGGTTGATCCGCGGCAGTAACCTGAAACTGATTACGTCAATGTAAGAAATTACGATTAATCAGCTATTATGATCATTGGTAACTCCAGAGTGTTGGTCTGTTCAATATATTGGGCAATAAATAGAATGGCGTTAGAATCTCTTACAATCGGAGTATCACCGCCATCAAGAATTTCGCTTGTGTAGGTGGTCCTTTTTGTCACATCCACTGCGCTTAGATACTGTTTCTTACTCATGAAACCGACGGGGAAGATGTAACGATTTGTATGATATGCTTCTCTGTCCCATACAATGTTACCTGTTAGAACAAAACAATATATCCAAGACATTAATTATTATAACCGCACG
>CAJVPJ010001143.1:0-11945 GCA_910592205.1 Paraglomus occultum | reverse complement strand
GGTACCACTGAATATAGGTTTAGTATTTATTATTTGAACAAATGATTTTGTATAAGTATAATATATCGCGACCGTTAGTACAAATGGCTGGAAAAGAAAAGAAAAATACTACTTGTGAACGTTGCGGCAAATCATTGTCAACGCCTCAAAGACTCCGTAAACATCGTAGGCGAAAAAATCCGTGCAAACCAATTATTAAAGAAAATTTATTTAATGAAGAATTTCAACGATTGGCTAATATTACAGGAGATTATGAAAAAAATTTAGTATTTCGTGAGAAAGAATTAGGCCCTGCACTTAAAAGACGAGCTATAGCAGTATACAATGCAAGTGTCCCTAGATATCATCCGGATAATGGAAGTGATGTAAGAAAGATGCTGGAAAGTCAAAGAAAATCTTTCCGAGAGTTGCTGGAAAAAGAATTCGACAAACGTGGCCAATTTAAGTTTACACTGTGCTCACTTACCAAGTTCATTATGGGTGACAAACCTGGAAATAAAGACTCGCAGAATGAGGACGACTCCACTCCTAGCCGTACGGCACAAAAGAGTTCGAAAATCGATTGGTTACGAAATAAGCAAATTATAGTATATAATCGATCAGAAATTGATAATTATTTAAGTGATGCTTTCGAACAAATTATATATCAAGTGGAGGAGAGAGGAGGTAAGTCTAATGCTTGAGAATATATTGAGGTGGTAACTCAGTATCTTTGGGGACAATCTGAAGTTCTTCTCTAACAAAAAATCGTTCTGGACCATTGAAAAGTTTATAGAGAATCGGTTGATTATTTTTTATCAAATATGATTCAATTGTGAAAACCTCGGGACTCCAGTTACAATCGGTTGATCTTCTTTTTCCGAAAGTATTACCCTCCAATTCTCCTGTTTCTAGAAGATGGCGAACTTCTATATGGGTTGGTAAAAGGGACTCATTATATCCCACGGGTCGCCTATGCTTTACGGAGGGTTTAGCAAATATTTTTTCGCCGTTTAATGATTTTTTTACTGCCTCATTAGGCGTCATACCTATTTGACTGGTAACAGAGTTATTATAAACATCGTCATCAATGTCAAGTGATTCAAACCAAGAACGGCATCTTTCAGATAATGGTAAAAGAAAATCGACTGCGTCTTGTCGTCTAAAAGCTTGTTTTTCATATTCTTGATGATCGTGTTCGGCAATAGCAACACCCCGCTTGCTTTTAGCATACGAAATTTTTACACCACGTCGGAGTAACATTTCTCTGCACTCCCCCATATACTCCGTTCCCTTATCTACTCTAAAGTTTTCAGGCCAAGAAAGAGGATTTGAGGAATCATTATAAATTTTCTTAATAGCCTTAGACATTTGAGCTGACGTTTTATCTGTCAAACCAAAACTCTTGCGATATCTGGTCGACACATCTTTTATCATGCCTCTATATTTGTAAACCCGTTTACCAACCTTATCATGAGGCATAGGAGTGGTGTCAGACTGATGCATTTGATTCAACCTCTGTATTCCATTGAAAGATGCATACTGAATAAATTTCGGGCGGGGTTTATGTATCTGATGTAGCGCCTGTTTATCTAACCATTCTCTCACATCGGCCAATGAAAAGTTATTTCCGGCTTTTCTACAAGCATCGCGCAATTTATCAGCAGTTCGATAATAACCATGAGGTCTATAATATAGAATACGACAGATGATTCGAATTTCTTCTTTAGGATCAATATAAATTACTGGATTAGAGGTAGATACGGGATCCTCGTGTTGCGATCCAGTCATTTTTTTTATTTCAAAATATAAAATGGAAAAAAATAATTCGCTGCGGTACCGCGCTGTACGGCTAGATCCGGCATTCGTGCAACTTGCACAATCAAATATCGAATTACGGGAGGAATTAAATCGTGAGGTAGATATAAATCGTAGTAATGAGAAAAAAATCCGTCAGCTTATACGGGATTTAGAAAAATGTGAGGGAGAGTTAATTCGCCGGAGTATTACAATCACCGATCAGGAGAATGAAATCGATGATTTAAAAATCCAAATATCAGATTTACGCAAACAATTAAGATCGTATCTCAGAGAAATCAAGGCGAACGATACTGTTATTGATAGCAAAAATAATCAAATAGCCGGGTATGAGGATGATATTTTAAGACTTAAGGCAAGAATCAGTGAATTAGCATACCGTAAAAAAATATTGCCTAATCAAATAGAAATGGCTTCGCCATATGGCTCACCGAGAATCCATGATAATACTCTTAATAACTTTGAAAGTCTATGCCAATCGATCAGGGAAAATTTACAGCACTTTCCTACATTAACTGGAGCAAACACAATTAGACGAGCGTTGAATGCAATCACTGACCATTATAATCAATCCCAAGATGCAATACGCAATTTAGAAAGACAATTACGGGAGTTGCGTAATACTACTAGCTCTACAATTCATCACCATCAAAATACGAATTACAACCTAAATCAACGGCTGGCACAAGAAATAGAAAGAGCGAATAAAGCCACTCTTGACAATGGGGGATTGTGGAGAACCAATGAAAATATACGGGATGCGTGGCGCACGTGTGAAAAAGATTATAGAAGCGAAAAGTTAATGCACATTTTCTGGAAAGTAAATTGTGAAAAAAATAAAACCCGGTTATTATCTGAAATTTTCGCTCTCAAAATTCTTTGTAATAAATACAAAAATAAAGCCCAACCGCGCGCTATTCTATACGGAAAATATACAAAATGGAAAAATAGAACAAGATATAAACACGCTAAATATACAAAATGGAAATTGAGATCAAAATTAGTTCGTGATGCTAATTTGGAGATGGAAGACCGAATTAATTTTTTAAATCAGAGAATTTTAGATTTACAAAATAATATACCGCCACTAGATCCAAACATGGCCGCCGCTGCTAGACAACAGATTTATCTAACTATACAAACAGCTCTTAATCAAATTCCCCCATATGTAGGGCAAGAGCCACCAGACGATTATTGTAATAAAATCGAAAGATCGATTGGTTATGCAAACACAATGATTGCTGATGCCAATGATGGAAATGCAAACACATTCACGGACGCACACAAGGCTGACATTTATAAGTCAAAAATGGCAGGAAAATATCTTCCAATTCCGCAACAACACAATGGAAATGATATTAATACTCCCGATCGGTTCAGAGCTTGGCTTAGAGCTAAATATCAACAAGAAATGGTGGGTACGCAGCAGTCAGCTATACAAAGATTATCTCAGGAAAGATTTACGCCATTTGATACACCAGAAACATATGAGGCAAGGGTTCGTCCATTATTATTAGGTTATCCCAATAATGACGCTAATGCTTTAACATTTCTTAGAGGACATTTACCGAATGATCTTTTCTATCGAATGGAGAACGTAAACATTGCTGGTATAGATGAATATTTTACAGAGTTAAAAAATAAGTGGCTAGTGCGTAGGCCAACTTCATTTGATTACGGAAACGGTGGCATAGTTTCAATGCCTATTACACATCCGAACAACCCACAACCACCAATTGCATACAACCCTCAGCCAGTGGTACCACCACCAATCGTAAACCCCCAGCTACCAATTGCGAATGTTCCTCAGGTAAATCACCAGCCACCCATTGAGAATAATCACCACCCACAAGTCGAACAAAATAATCTACCACAGAGATGGGGCGCACAACCTCCTGGCACATTCAGAAGAGTAAAGGACGAAAATTTGGAAAGATATTTCCAATACTTTATTGGAAATTCCCCAGAATTTATTCCAGTTCCACCTCCGCCTCCGCCTCCCAAACCTCGTCATTTGACTGAAAAAGCCCAAGCATTACAGGAATTAAAAAATTACGCTGAAAGAGGTATTTTGTTAGAAAATAACCGGCCAGATGACCCTATGGAAATTGATTTGGCAATCACTAATATTGCGAATAAAATTACTGGCAGAAAGACAGGTAATTTACCCCAAGTACAATCTATATCACCCCAGTCGTACAGCCCGTGTAACCATCAAAAAATAGTGAATGCATCTCGTAGAAACCCTGTTAGAAAAAGAATTATTAGGAAGAAGAAAAATACTAAGGGTAAAAGACGTGTTAATTTGGTGACTTATGCGCCATCTACATCATATGGCACAGAAAATTCCAATGAAGAAGTAGTTTACGAAGAAATATTCGAACCATCAGCACCATATGGTACAGAAAATTCTGACGAAGAAATAGTTGAAATAGTTGAAGAAGTCTCAGAATCTGATAATGAAGACAGTAAAGAAGTAGCCATTAATCTTATAAAAAAAAAGTAGGCTTAGATGATTTACACATTCGCAAAATTTTCCAGGAAGAGCTTGGTAATGTACTCCGGTAGTTTAAAAAGTTGTTGTATTCTGAAAGTGAGAGAGCGGTACCGCAGGAAGGGGCAACTGTACGGCCAAAAAACCTGCAGAGCGAAGGAGAGACGAAGTCTCAAAGCTCCGCTTCTCCTTCAGAGCCAGAAATAATCTCGGATGAGTCTATGGATATTAATTTGGTAAGCCAAAGTCTCAAAGATTTGCTCCCCTATCGAGGTCGTACGGCTGCAAATGATTTAACAACTGCTGAATGTAGAATAAATAACGTTATTATCCCCAAAACGGTATTGGATGGTGGTGCTCAATCCTCTTTTATATTCAAGGGATTAGCTTAACGGCTTGGGTTAAAAATAGACAAAAAAAACCCACCAGCCCTTGAAGGAGTGTCCACAGATACTAAAGCAATCGGTTTGTGCTATAATGTTCCAATTACATTCAGCAATAAAGCATTGTCTCGGGATACTGATTTTACAATGATGCACGATTTAATAGTCGTTGATTATGATAAGTATGCCTTAATTCTAGGAACTGATTGGCTTGATCGTGCTGGAGCTAAAAAAGACTATGAAAAGCGCGAGTTCCGAGTTGGTAATACTTTTGTACCGATCTCTGTCCATAAAACTCCAACTATAGAATTAAAAAAAAAGTAAGTTTGAACACCGTTCGGGCTGTACGACCGCGGTATCGCAGCAATGAGTGCAGAGTGGTACCACAGCCTGATAGAATCTGTGAACATTGTGGTAAGGGATTCCGTTATCCTTCAAATCTCAGACAACATTTTTTACGAAAAAAGCCATGCATAAATTTTCTTGCCCTACCGTATAGCCCACAAAAACCCATTGAAAAAATTATTGCCCCACAAAAACCCATTAAAAAAATTGTTGCTAAAGAAAAAACAGATTAGGCCCTTTAGGGGGCGACTCTTCGAGTCATGAAAACGAACTTCCATTGTTTGCATGCTACTCTATGTTTGATTGTATAACAGAAGTAGCGCTTATTTTTTTACCGTTTTTAAATATGGAATAAGCGAATTTATTTTGGAAAAATTCTCACTCTGTGGTGATATCACTGAGTCCATAATACGACGCCACTTCTCAGTTGGTTCAGAAGGCATTCGATTTTTAATTATATCATTATACCGCTTCGTACCTATATGGTACTTTTTGCACATCACACGACATGCATTTGGGATATTTTCTGGTGCGTTTTTGCGGAGCAAAACTCGCTCCCGCGAGCTCTGATTTCTTCAATAGCTTCAGGTGTCAATGGGGTGGCATCCGGTCTGAGAAATTTACGGACGCGAGTCTGTTGTGATGGTGATTGGTTGTTCATGACGCACAGAGTGATAATATATTGGGGAAAAAATAATAGTAAACTTATTTAAATTTTATACGTTACCGGTTTGATATTGATATATTTCTGCACTATTATGTCGAAGAAGCAAAGCTTGGATCCTTTGGATCCTCGGACAATAATAAACTTATTTTCATTCTATACGCCACCCGGCTGCCATACGATTGGGGTATGGCTGAACTTGGGCTCTTATCAACGATCTTGAGACGATAAATTCTGTCCCAGAAACATTTATCGTGAGAATATCGGGATTATTTTTAGATCATACTGAAGTGTACAGCACAGAAGTTTTACATAAAATTGTTTAACATCTGTATTTTTCTGCCGTACGGCCTCGTATGACAGACCTACTATTTTGGGATACCGCATCAACGTATACTATATGAATATGCGATGAGTCTTTTTAGACTCGCCCCCTCGGGCCTCAATTTTAGTTTATCCGTATAATAATAATAATAAGTAGAAATCACACGCTAGATCGTGATATGATATCACATCATCACGTGATCACAAATACCATAATCTTACGAATGTGAAAGTTCGACTAAACATAATCTATAGCATTCTGGGAAACACCACTCGCAATTTTGTGTGTGGTATCACGTAATGAGACTAGGGCGTACGGCAGAAAAAAATACTAATTGATCATTTGCGTTTTCCGTATATAACCAAATGGTTCGCAAAAACAAATCGAAAAACAGTCGACGTTGTATGCAGGGTAAATTTACTGAAAACCCGAAGCAGTACTTACTGTTTTGTAATAGAGACAAATACGATCATATTACTGATAGGGGGTTAATAATAGTCGTCAACAGGTGCACAGGTAAAACTAAAGCAATCTTTAATTATGAAGAAGTATGTCGTTATTGCTCAAAATATCAGTAGCATCACTTTACAATGATGTGATACCATATCTAAGAAAATGTGATAGATATGACCAGCTAAAGTAAATCAACAGAGTAGCGGACGTTTAAAGGGAGGAATATGCCGGCCCCTAGACCATAAACATGGCAGTTCCTTTCCGCTACTATTCTTGTTTTCTTAAATTACTATTTTCTCCCTCTTCATCAACCCATTTCTTTATCTTATCCAACGTAGATCTTTGTGGATTCGTTTGGTGGCGATAGAAACCAGCCAACGTAGCAGAGCTTAACTTAATCTTCTTACCCAATACTTTAAAAGTTTGAGTAAGAGATCGATTCTCCTTCTTTACTTTTTGATTAATGAGGATCTTGTAGTTGACCCAGAGCGTCTCAACGTCATCAGAATATTCGGTATTTTGTCTTGTGTTTATAAGGCTTTCGGTCTCCCGAAGCAAAGATACTTTTGCATCTGGATTTTTTTTAGAATTTACTAATTAATGAAAAATAAGTACAGAATTAATAAGCATACGACTAATAGACAGTAAAATAACGTGTCACAAACACATAGATGTCACTGTTCCGCAGAGATATTAGTCATACCTTGAGACATTTCGCGCATCGTGTTAACGATATCACTAAGAACCAATACGTTCTTTCCAAGTTCAGAGATTTTTCGCGACTCAGCTTGGGTGTAACCACGGAGCATTGATTGAAATTTGTGCAAGTAAACGATTACTCCCGCCAAGATAAAAGACTGAGTTGCGTCGTTAATGATAACGTTTTTGATCGTTTCTAATTTCAAGTTATCTTGGCAGAGAATCACCAAGGCAATGAAAAGTGCGGATAGAATAATGTAAGGTAAATATAGATTGTGCATTTTTTTGGTAGTAATTTCTTTGATTTTTTTTGAATGTTAAGTGCACTGCTCTGCTTATGGAAGACGAGTACGCAAGAAGGATTTACCTCTGACCTATTGTCCTTTTTATATTTCCAGTGTCAAGATCTGGTCTACAATTTATCCTATATTTTGTCCTAACCACTTCTTGACTGCGGCGCCGCAACGGGGTGACCCTAAAGGGTTATATCTTTGCCAGCTCCGCTAAGAAATTTCATAGCGCTATTTTTACTGCGGTACCACTCAGAACGTGTCATTTGATCTGAAGACTTTTGATTTGCGTATGTGCAAATCCTTGACATAGATTTAGACGTAAATTTAGCAAAACTTTATGTCGATTATAATCAACTCCTTACATTCCCATTTTCATCCCCCATTCTCCCTGCGATCGTCGATTTGTATTCTATAGTTACACGAAATTACGAATTCGTCAAAAGTTCTACAATGTTCTTGACTTTCCATAACTACTGATTTAAGTGCATAAATATCACGGGAATCATGCGAACGTCATACGTAAGAAATCAAATAATTGAGATGGTATGGCATTGGTCCTTATGTCTCGAGATAATAAATCACAATATACTGTATGTTATTAGTAACTGCGCCTGTGGTACCACTGAAATGTATGGGTCTACAGGCAATCTTGACCGCGCATCAATTAGTATAAAAATAAATTATATAAATTATCGACAAAGCCTCGCATAAAGCGTTACTAATCACGAAGAGGCAAGCATCGAGTGTAACTGCGGAGGCCATATATATCATGTCACTACACCTCTATTATACCCCCTTCGATGTTGAACTATTTTTTTGTTCGGGTGATAAGGTCATTTTTCTGCGGTACCGCTAAAGTAGGTAAGATATTCCCTATTCATTCTTTCCACGAACTTGGTCTCTCATCATTGTTCTTGATATGATAAATTCTGTCACAGATGCGTTGATTGTTAGAATATCGGGATTATTTTAGGTCGTTACATAAAATCATTTAAACATACTGTCATAGCTCTTTCTTCCGCTATCTCTGGTGACATCCCGGAATCTATATAATGCTGGTAAGCCTTTATTCGCCAATGTCCGTATGGAAGAGATCGAATTCCATCTAATAAAATCCAGCGCTTATTGTCAAATGGATTTAGTCCGATTTTATTTACCCGTTCTAAGTAGATTTGGTGATTATAACTGCGGAGGCCATACATATCATGCCTGGTAACTTTTCGATTCCTAAGACATTCGACAAATTTGTTATGGCGAAGCTCTCTCTTGACTACGCATTTTTTGACACCCTTAGCCTTCTGCATGCCATGTCTTTTAAACTCGTCTTTCTCAAAATCAGACTCTGTTTTTGGCGTAACAGGATTGTGACCAGAAGGGAGAACTGAGTACATTTTCGGTTTCAAACATACTGCCTCACCTATGGGATCTCCCTTTGTTTCATCCTTCATTAAGAATAAATCCCCAGAATAGTCAAGATCGAAAATATCTGGTCTTTCCGCTCGGTCTTTGTAAATGTCTTCAGTTTCGATCCACATAATTAGTGAATCTGTGTCGGTATAAAGTAGGCGGGCCTTGTCTTCATATCGAGGTTTTATATATCCATACCAGAAATTATACATCATAGCCTTGCTAATATCAAGAATCGCTTGTCCCACAAATATCGGCTTATTCAGAGTGATTGTACTTTTTAACATGTGGACAGCTGTAATTCCACCCTCGAATGCTTTGAAACCTACAAATAGAGGTGAACTAACGAGGCGCGTTAGTTTTTTGTCTTGATCGGATCTAAGTATTTCCACTCTCATGTGTTTGCGAACGTTCTCCATTTGTTTCCCAAATACGGAATTATTTTTTAGCTTGTAATACATTACGCCAAATTCATCCTTATTGGCTTTAGCTATCTTGCGTTTGCGAATATTTTCCTCAATATATGCCCTCATCCATGGAGACTGTCTAAACTTTAATGCGCCATGAATTTTTGTAATTTTTAATCCATATTTCATGTACAGCTGGAGTGCTCGATAATGAACTACATAATTTTTCTTCGGTAAAAGTGTTTGAAGTAACTTTTCGCCTGATACGTATTTCCCTCCTCCAACCTCTTTATCGCGTACTAACCTTTCATTATACAAACTAAGCCAGTTTTCGGGTACTATTTGTTTCTCTGGAGCTAACGGATAATCCTCAAAGAAGTCATGCAAATGGGCTGGAACTTCTAAATCGATCTCTGGCGCATATCCTATTTCCGCATCAGGAGCAATGCTTTGAATGTCAGGTATTTCCTCTGGACTTACCTTACCCAAAATTTCCGTAGGCAAGTATTGTGTCATGGCTCCTGAGTATAAAGCATTCATATCTTCATACATAATCCAGGATTTCGGTCTACTAGAGTCGTAATCAGGACATTTCTCGTTATTTGCCTTGGCATATCGATGGCTTGCCATTGTCATGCCTCCACGAATTCCGTTTTCAACCGTTAAATATTCGTCCATATCCGACATTAATTTAATCTCGACTTTGCTACTTTTGTACAGTGAATCGTTAAACATACCTGGTGCTGAAACGTAATGGGAAGGATCCAAGCCATCATCTTGTAAGCACATAATAGTATAATTCATAAAAACGTCTGCAAGCAAAAGTACATCGCATTCAAGATAAAGATCATGGTATTCACCGAAATTTGTCATTCCAAATTGCTTCCATATTTTTTGCGCATGCTCATAATCTGTCTTGCTAATATTTTGCTGGTTAAGTATAGAATAGAAGTCTTTTCGGCGTGGAAGACTTGTTCTTTCGAATTTGTCCCATGAGTTTGTCCAATCATAAGGAAATACGCCTTTTCGTTTTAATAAATTGATTTGATCTAACGAGTACCCCTTTTCAGTAAAGTGCTTGACTGATAAAGGAAGTTTTTCGAGCTTTCCACCAAAACTTTCAACAAGTTTATCAAGACCCATTGCCATATGTTGGAAGCTATCAAGAAATCGGAATTGCCCTACATCCATGGCCTTATACTTACCTATATTTTCTGGAATACACTTTAACTTATCCGCTGTAAATCTACCAACGACTTCTATGAGTAGATGCGAATCGTATCCTCGAAAATTATGACAAATGAGTGGTATTTTAGTTTTAAATGCGCCAACCTGTAACTTTTTATTGCATGCATCATGAGCAGCTCCTCTGTACTTACCACTAATGTGACAATGATCTCTGACTTTATGGTTAAGTTTATTTAACGCTTGTTGATATTTCTTCTGCACGTCTTTCTTTTTGGGATGATCTTTTTTCATATGGGCCTCCCATTCTTTACATTCTAACAATTGTTGTTTTGCTTCTTCGAATTGTTGCAAAATTTCTGGTGCCGGCTCAATAAAAGGCTTCTCACATATATGACATCCTATTGCCTCATTAAATGCTGTATGGTCTCCCGGTTCCATAATTATTTCTGCAGGTGATGATAAATCGGCTTGAATTTCTGCAAGCTCTTCTTCAAGCTTGTCGACAAATTTTTCTAAAGCATTTGGTCCTCTATACAAATAATGGCTCGTTATTTCATACTTACCAAAACTATCCATTCGCACCACTACATAAGAAAAGCCACAAGGTCTATGCCTTTGGAGTTTTTCAGTACGTGTTAATTGCGCATTCTCTTCTGGAGTTAACTGTTCTGTTAAACATTCAAGATCCCAAAATATACGATATGGATTTGGTTGCATGCATTTATGATTATTAAATTTTTTTATACATTCTTCTATCGTAGGAACTTTTGGTAATTGTGGAGCGTTATTTACCCCTAAACATTTTTTCGTATCTGCTTTATGCTCATTAAATCCTTTTTCATCTGAAAATACATGAAGACAAAATCGGCAAAGATATTTTCTTCCTTTATGTTTGCTATGATTATATACCAACCGATGTAAATCTTTGATTATACAGTAATGGCTTCTATCCTCCTCCGTTATTACTAAAAGATTTACTTGCTTATATTCATCACCCCTTCTTTCTGTTATATAACGAAATTCTAGACACTTATTTTGATTGTGCCATTCATATACACATAGACTGATTTCTGGATTAATTTCTTCGAATTTTTGATAAACTGGTGTGGAAACAGGTACTGGAATCGGAATATCTGTCATATTGAGTTCTGCTACATACTGGCCATATAACCGATGAGGATTTCTTTCGGGGTGAACTTTGACTGGATGCAAGGCGCTTAAAACACACCATCCAAAACACCAATTATCGTTATTTTGAATATTAATGACTCCATTGTTACGCTTTGGCATTGTCTCTGGCAAAGGCAAATGATAACCGGGATCAATTGGATTATAGTCTGCAATTTCAATACTAAATTCTTCAACACATTCTGGATATGAATCTGAACCTGACATTTTATTGGTACTAAAGCTTAACGGTCGCGATATATTATACTTATACAAAATCATTTGTTCAAATAATAAATACTAAACCTATATTCAGTGGTACC
>CAJVPJ010001142.1:0-11951 GCA_910592205.1 Paraglomus occultum | reverse complement strand
ATAACAATCTGTTCACAATCGTGATCGACACGATTTGTTTAATATTCATCCTTGTTATCCACAAATCGATCTACCAAATAAGTTAGATATAAAAAGTTGACAAGTACAGTACATGTACAAGAAAGCCATACATACCCCTTTTTAGACAACAAATTAACAGCGGAATTTTTTGCATCCATAAACAATGCAAACAAATTGTTATATAAACAACCTTTGTCCGTAAGCTTACGCATAAGCCTAAGCATAAGCATAAAGCATAAGCATAAAGCATAAGCTATAAGTAATAATTAATAATTAATAATTAATAATTAATAATTAATAAGTAATAAGTAATAAATAATAAGTAATAAGTAATAAGTAATCTATATATAATTTAAAAAAACTGGATGTGCGGACATTGCATATTCGTGTTACAAAATTACCCAATAGATGACCATCACATGTTCATCATTTTTTGTTTACAACCGCGACGCCTTTTTTGTTTACAACCGTGACGCCTTTTTTGTTTACAACCGCGACGCTTTTTTTTGTTACAATCGCGACTCAAACTTAACACTTTTACTATTATGATTATGGATAACATTAGCGAAACCTCAATTGAACGAAGACGTAGATTGAAAAGAGAGTCTAGTGCTCGAACAAAATCTAACCGAACTTCAGAGCAAAATGAACAGCATAAAATAAAAAGGCAAAAAAGAGAATTAAAACGCAAAGCTGCTCTATCTTCATCAGTTCCAAAAGCATGTGTGTATCCTTTTAACTCAAGTGGGTTGCAACGACATACTCTTGGAAAAATGGATACTCCATGTCTTTCTTGTGGTGCCTTAAAATGGTTAGATGAGAGAGTCACAGAATCAAGTAAACAGTCACCTGTTTTTGCAACCTGCTGTACCCAGGGAAAAGTTCTGTTACCATGTCTTCAAGAACCTCCTGCTGTCTTAAAGTCTTTCTTAATAGGTGATGATGCAGCTTCAAGAGAATTTCGGCAAAACATCCGTGCATATAACTCAGCTTTAGCTTTTACATCTATGGGAGCTAAGGTTGATGATCATATAACTGGTGCAAGAGGTCCTTATACTTTCCGTATACATGGTGAAGTGTATCATAGAATTGGATCTCTTTTTCCTCAGTCAACTGTTGAACCTCCTTCATTTGCACAGATTTATATTTTTGATACTGATAATGAAACTCAAAATAAGCTTAATATTATGCCCTCTTTAAATCAGGTAACTCTTGCAGCTCTTCAAAATATGCTTCATAATATTAACCCATATGTACAAGTTTTTCAACAGACAGGTAGATTGTTTCAACAGAATCTATCTCAAAATTTGACTATGATAATAACAGATTCAAGAATGACAGATTCACAATGTTATAATGTTCCAACTACTTCTGAAATTGCTGCTATTATAGTGGGTAATAATAATCCATCTAATACTAATGTATGCAATCGTGATATTGTTTTACATTCACATGAGGGAGGTTTACAGCGTATATCTGAGTTACATAGAGCATATGCACCATTGCATTATGTTCTTCTTTTTCCAAGAGGGGAAGATGGATGGCATCCAACAATTCCAATTCGAGATAATAATAATGCACAAGCATTTCTTTTTGATGTTGAAGAGCAACATGAAATTGATGAAGACAGCATTAAGTCTCAAAGACATGTCACAATGATGCAATATTATGCATATCGACTACAAGTAGGTAGACCTGGAGAGGGAATAAATCTTCATCTTTTTGGACGTCTCTTCCAACAATATATTGTTGATGCATATGCAAATGTGGAACAAAGTCGCCTAAATTATTTGAAGTACAATCAAAAGAGGATTCGAGCTGATCTTTATAGTGGGCTTCAGGATGCTTTGACAGCACAGGATGAAGCATCTCAAAATCTAACTGCAGCTAATATAGGCAGGCGAATTGTTCTTCCATCAAGTTTTACTGGTGGGCCACGACAGATGCAACAGCTATATCAGGATGCAATGGCTATTGTACGCACAATGGGTAAACCTGATCTCTTTATTACATTTACATGCAATCCTGCTTGGCCTGAAATTACTTCTGAACTTTTTAATAATCAGGTGGCTTCAGATCGTCCTGATCTTACGGCCAGAGTCTTCAATATGAAATTGAAGGCACTGATGAATGATATTCTTAAGCACCATATTTTTGGGATAGTTGTGGCCTATGTCTATGTGATTGAATTTCAAAAACGTGGGCTTCCTCATTCTCATATTCTTTTAATTCTTGATCAAAGTAGCAAGCCAAAAACTGTTGAAGATTATGATGCTATCGTGTCTGCTGAGATCCCTGATAAAAATCTTCATCCTATGGCATATGATACCATTTGCCGATCAATGATGCATGGTCCATGTGGTTTGGCATATCCAAATGCACCATGTATGAAAGCAGGGAAATGCTCAAAAAAGTATCCACGTAGCTTTTGTACCAGGACTTCTATAAATGAAGATGGTTATCCTGTCTACCGGCGCTCTCATGATGGACATTCAGTTGAGGTTAAAGGTATACAATTAGATAATCGTTGGGTGGTACCACATAATCTCTATCTTGCTACAAAATATGATGCACATATTAATGTTGAGATATGTTCTTCTATTGCTGCTGTTAAATATCTTTTTAAGTATGTTTATAAGGGCCATGACTGAGCAACAGTTGAAATAGGAAGAGCAAATGAAGTAGTGCCAACACCAGAAATTAATGAAATTCGCCTTTATTTAGATGCACGTTATGTTTCTGCCTCTGAAGCTGCTTGGCGACTATTTCATTACAAATTACATAATGAGAAAACAGATATTATGAGACTTCAGGTTCACCTCCCTGGACAACACACTGTAACTTTTCAAGACAATGAAAGTTTAGATGAGATAGTTGCACATGGAAACAGCTCTGAGACCACATTAACTGCATGGTTTAAAGCAAATCAATGTTTTCCAGCTGCACATGAACTAACATATGCTGACTTTCCTACTCAATGGGTATATAATAGAGTGCACAAGGAATGGAAACCTAGACAGAGAGGAAATACTATTGGTCAGATGTATTTTGTACATCCAAAAGCTGGAGAACGATACTATCTTCATATGCTACTAAACATAGTACATGGTGCAACATCTTTTGAGCATCTTAAAACAGTCAATAACATCTCTTATTCTACTTTTAAAGGTGCCTGTGAAGCTTTAGGTTTGCTTCAAGATGATAAAGAATGGGATGACTGTTTGAATGAGGCTCAATGTATACAATCAGGGTCCCAAATGCGGTATTTGTTTGCTACCATTCTTATGTTTTGTTATCCTACTCACCCAGAATTGCTTTGGCAAAAATACATCACTGCTTTTAGTGATGATATACTGTTTCAAGCCTGTTTAGATGCAGAAAACAACCCTGCATATACATTTACTGATTCTGATATACACAATATAGCATTAAATCAATTAGAAACTATATTAATCAGAAATGGATTCTGTCTTGCCAATTTTTCAGACATGCCTGTACCAATTCCATTATCTGAAAATCATGTTCACCAGAATTATTTACTTGCAAAAGAATTGCAGTATGACCTTGATCTTCTTAAAGTTAGAGCTCAAGAGGCTTATTCATGTTTAAACCCAGAACAACTATCTATTTTTGATGCAGTAATTATGGCTGTTGAAAATCAACAGCCTGGTGTATTTTTTGTGGATGGTCCTGGAGGTTCAGGTAAGACATTTCTATATGGGGCAATATTAGACAAGATCAGGTCCACTGGACATATAGCACTTGCAGTAGCTACATCAGGTATTGCAGCTCTTTTACTAGATGGAGGTTGTACTGCACACTCCCTTTTTCGAATCCCATTTGAATTGCATGAGGATTCAATATGTAATATAGCACATGGTACAGATCATGCAGTTCTTTTGCAGCAAACAAGTCTTATTGTCTGGGATGAAGCTCCTATGGCACACCGTTTTGCACCAGAGGCTGTTGATCAAACTCTCAGAGATTTAATGAAAGCAGTAGATCCTGACTTGGAAAACCAGCCATTTGGTGGAAAAGTTATTGTATTTGGAGGTGATTTTCATCAAATTTTGCCAGTAGTCCCTAAAGGAAGAAGAGAAGATATTGTCAACTCCTGCTTATTGTGCTCTCCCCTGTGGCATTATGTAAAAGTTACAAAATTAACTGTTAACATGCGTTTACTACAGGCTGAAAGTTCTGAGGAGACTATTGAAAGCCAAAATTTTGCTGAATGGCTTTTGGAAATTGGTGAAGATCGTGCTGAATGGATTGCTGAGAGAGGCAACTATATCAAAATTCCTGATAATATTTGTCTCACTTCACAAAGTATACATGAATTAATAGCTTTTGTTTATCCAAATATATCTATCCATGCTGGTGATTCAAGTTATTTAATGCAGCGTGGAATTCTTGCACCAAAAAATGCAGATGTTCAGTTAATTAATTCAACCATCATGAATATATATCCAGGTGAAGAAGTTGAATACTTGAGTGCTGATACTATTGATGAAACTCAAAGCAATAATCAGGACAATATTTACCCAACTGAATTTTTAAATTCTTTAAATGTCAGTGGGTTACCACCACATAAGTTATCACTTAAAATAGGTGCTCCTGTTATACTTCTTCATAATATCAATCCTTCAGAGGGCCTTTGTAATGGAACACGGTTAGTTTGCTGTTCATTTGCACAGCATGTTATTGAGGTTCAAGTTATTACTGGAAAACATGCAGGGTTACGTACATTTCTTCCTAGAATTACTCTTACACCTTCTAATACTAATACAACATTTCCCTTTGTGCTTAAGAGACGTCAGTTCCCTATACAACCTGCTTTTGCCATGACGATAAATAAGGCACAGGGCCAAACATTGAATAATGTTGGAATTTATCTGCCCACACCTGTATTTTCTCATGGTCAGCTTTATGTTGCTTGCTCCAGGACAACTTCTAAACAAAATCTTAAGATACTGACAATAGGGCAACATGAAAATACTGGATATACTCAAAATATTGTATACCCAGAAGTATTACAGTCATAATACTTTTTTCTACTTTCTTATTACTCATTTTTCTTCATTTATTAACTTAGTTTTCTTTTTTTTAGGCATTCTGAGCTTCTCTTTTAATTTTTCTCTCTTTATTTTCTGTACCTTTTTATCCTTTACTAATGCTCTTTTCATCAGGTTATTATATACTCAGAAATTATTACACTTTATTATAGCTTATACATATTTTCTTTAGATTTCTATTATATTCTACTAAACAACCTTTTTTTTGGTAATAATAATATATATAATAAAGGCATAAATATAAAATATAAAATAACCACACCGTCAACAAAGTGACGGGTTATACACTAGTTATTATTATTATTATTATGGACTTTAATTTTAATGTTGATGAATATAAACCATAACATGATTAATATGAAATTAATTCACTATTACTATGGAACCCAAGAATTACAATACGATTAGAAGAAAGCTCAAAGAGAAAAAATTGCTTCTTATGTTTTTAAAATCAATAATACCCAAACTCTCCAGGAATATCTAAAAATTACTTATGAAATTTATCAAGAGAAACGGGAAATCATAACTACTAGACGAGCATTAACATCAACACCAACACCAACACATGATGAACCAAGGAAGAAGCAAAACTTGAAGAAACGTAAGAACAATAAATATAACGTAAAAGCTTTCCACCAACGCCTCCATTGATCGAACGACTGTCAACGAAAGATCGATAAGACTGCTCGCTACTTGACACAATTGCAATCAAAAAGTCAAACATTAAATTTTTCGTAAGCGTAAATTTTATTATTTTGAATGCGTGCTCTTAATATAAATAATAACAAGTGAAGTCATTTATGAGTATAACCTATTTTGGTCACTCTAGCGCAGATTTAACTTTCATTATCTTCTTTACCATTACTACTAATAATATTATTGTCGGTGTCATCTATTTCTTTATACTTATCAATTCAATCTTCGATAGCTTTTAGTGTGCTCTTCCTCGGATTCGTTTTTCGTTTGTCGAAACTTTTCAACGTGGAGGCAACAATGCCTTTTGCTTCACGTAACTTGCGGATTTCGGTTGCCATCTGATTAAACGAAAATTTCGAATTCAGCCCGGCCTTTTTGTCAAACAAGTTTTAAAGTTCTTCCTCAGTTTTTCGACGTCTAGCGAGGAATTCGTTCGCCCGACTAGTTTACTTGGTTTATTATTATGCTGTTTTGTAGGATCAACTAAATTGATTATTTTATCAATTTTCTGATTCATAATAAGCAGCTAATCAGTAATCTTTGAGGATTTTATAATAAAGGAAATATTCCGATCTTCGCTTGTGAGAGCAAACATTTTAAATGATAAAGTCTGTTGGACAGATTTTGTAAAAGCAGTTCGCGAAGCTTTTTCGTAAAGTAGCCTAATTTCGGTCGTTTTTTATAGCAAAATTTTCCCAAGTCACACTATATTCGAACTAACGTCATTAATGCGTAATCAACATGCGTGAATTTGAAACAATGCCGTTCCGGAGTCATCGGTCGAATTAAACGTTTATCCAATAAGAAGCATTTAATGTAAAACAGAATTTTATCATAATAAATCTTACACGTTATAAACTAGCCTTTAGTAGTTATCAACTTTATTTTCGGTTGAAATTTGCAATAAACCCAGCAGAGTGAAACCGTGGTTACAAGCTTATTGTAAAAAAAGTTGTTTGTTTAAGTAAAGATAGATGGTGTAATGTAATTTGACTGATAAGACGCCTGACGGCTGTCAAGTCTTTTGTCTTAAAGTCAACGTTGTCTTGTTGTTCGAGAAATATCAGGGACTTCTTAAGAGCATCCATTCCTTCATTAAGGGAAATTTTTTTGACGACGGTATCTTTTTCTTCATCTTCCGCGGATTTGCAACCAAGAACTTCTCATCGTTGTCAAGGTTTTCTTCTCGATCGAGGCATTTTGAGATGAAATGAATTGTCCATTGCAGCAAAGCATTCATGTAAAGATGCGATTGAATAATTGGAATTTTTATCAATGAAATTAATGTAAACGGTCGAATAATCGGAAGAAATTAATCAACCCATACGTAAACGGAAATGATTTCTAACGATCGTGTTAATTAACGGACGGTAATTATAATACTAATACAGTCATACCTCTTTTAAATCCCACCTGTGAAGCGGGACGGATTTCCTCTATTGTATTTCTATATAAATTTACCTCGTTAGTGTCCCCTTCAGATATATCCCTATCCCCGATATTTTTGCTGCCCCAAATTCCCATATCATATAAACGATAATTTCGATGTGGAGGGCACTTGATGTAGTTAAAAGGTTTTTAGTTTATAACGGCAAATGATGTAAAGTATATATGTAAGATAATTCGATAAGTCTGTAGAAAAGGCTAAACGCCAAACTTCATTAACTTCAAATGAATACCTCATTTATATCCCTCAAAACTCCTCCAAAGTGGGGATATGACTGTACTATTTATGCATGCTGTCTTAATAGAAAATTTTTTTGGACAAATTCATATGTAACGGTCGAAAAATTTCATGCTCCAGCCCCAATACTTATGTCATTGATTAAGCGTTAGTATTAGATCGATCCATCGCGCGTCAGCTACACAACATGGACAACTTGAATTCCTCAACCTTAGAGATCAATACAAAAATGATAAACCTAATGCTTCAAATGGAGAAATTATCCAAAAATACAATGAGTTTAAACAAGGTAAGCAAACAATGAATACACATTTATTGGGAGCATAGTTGAATGCATTACGACACGCGTTGGGGTTGGGACATAGAGCGTCGTCGGTTGGGGTATATGTAAACTCGTTTGAAAGGTAAATAAGCAGATACGATACGTTTGGGTTAGGTAGAGTAGGAGCAATGAGGGAAGAATAGTTCGAATGATTTCAAATTATTGTTCTCCTGCCACCTGGCTAGATTAGCTCACGTTTCATACACTACACCCTCCTCGTTAGTATAGCTTTAAAATAATGCCTTTCTATTCATTACGCGCACTGCCTTTCCATTGTGCATTCGACTAATGCATTGTTTATCGCTCTACAGTCAAAGCTGGCTATAACGAACTCTGGTCATAATGAAGATCTGTTTATAACGAAGATTTTCTCCAAGCCAATTATAAAAGTTATAATCTTAGCTATAAAAGGTGACCTTCGTTATAAGGAATTTCTGGTTATAAAGAATATTTTCTCTGGTCCCGTAGAATTCTTATAACCAGCTTTGACTGTATATGTCTTATAACGGAGCAATGGAACCAACGACAAGTCCGATTAATAGCCCACAAAAGAATTTAATGGTGAAATCAAGCACTTTCGGATAGTTTGTTATCTGCATTCTTTTTTACAGGATAGTTGTTTATGATACAGTCCCCGGCGAAAATAATGGCGGAGCATATTTCTTAAGGACAAAAATGGACATAATAAATTACGCAAAAAACTTTATTTTTCACATGCGTGTAAGTAAGAGTTTGAATGTGGAAAAGGCTATAATCGAACACATTTTTATTGTCAAGTTATTAAAATATAAATATAATTGTTTAAATGACTGGTACCACTAAGTTTATCTTTAACGTATAGTGAGCCGATCGAACAAAAAACTACCGGAATGGCTGCCGCATCAAAGTCAATTAATAAAAATAGAATTATCAAAATCGAATCACTGGTTGTTGAGAAGACAAATATTGAAGCATTCCTACAGGCTAAAAAGTTGTCTTAGATTGGCTACTATGAAATTTTATGAATATTGCACTGACATGTACAATACTTTTAGTCGCATTTTCAGTAATATTAGAAAAATTAATATTATAACATATGGTGAGCAATGACAACGAATTTTTCTCGGCCATTATTTTCGCCGGGGACTGTACTTCAGAGAGCAGGAGTTTTGTATATCCTTGTATTATGCATTTTCAGTGTGTGAGCTCTATTGTTTTCACTTATTATTATACCAATACTTTCATCATTTCTTTATTATTATCTGCCAAATGGAAAGCCAACCAAATTAGTAATTATTGGAAGTATACAGTGACAATCAAAATAGCAAAAAAACACCATAGACTTTAGAAGGTTTCTCAGAATACTGTGAAAGTCTGGGAATAAGAAGGTATTATTATTATGTTATCTCATAAACTCTATACCAATAGCATCAAGCTAGTTTAAATCTGTCAATTTTGACTATTTATGTTGCGAAAGAGATGTGAGGAGAGTGAGGAGCTGTCAAGTGATGAAGATTTTTCAAGTGATAAGGAACTTTCAAGTGATGACCAATTTTCAGAACCTTTATATGACAACAATGTCTTTGCTGATAATTGCCAAGAAGGGCTCAGCATCACTATTGATTCTGAACTGGATAATGAGGACACTAGCGCATTTGATTATACTGAATTGATGATAGACAAGGAAAATGAAGTTGGGTATTAGGATTATAATTAATCACTGAAATTGGATGCCAATTTTTATTTTCAACGTTTGTCATAATAAACTTATCCCAGTGAGTGATACGTAACGTTAAACATGAAAAAAAAAAAAAAAAAAAACCCCAACCAATCGTCATTAATTTAGTTTTATGAAAACGTCTTTGCATTAATCATGGGTTATTTTAGATTATGAAATGCTTTTAGCCTTGAGATAACGTTAAAAAACCAGTAACATATTCAAAGTTTGCATTCAGATATGCTTATTGGTTATGTTCGCATTTTATCAGATTAAGTACATACATACTCACCCATATTTTTTGGAAAAATTAAATTAAAGCAGAAATTTCATGACTTGCTATTTCTTGATCTTATGTAAATACATTCCACTGTCCCGTGACAACGATAAAAACACGGTAAGATGTGTGTATCTCGCCAAGTGAATGCTTTATCGTGTTTATTAATCAAAGACAGCAACTTGGCGAAACGTTGTTTGTATGTCAAACGTTATCACCATAATCGTTTTCTTTGATGTTGCTAGCGCAGAAGTATCCATAATAAATGATGAAAGATATCAATATGGTAACATGGCAGACCGAATGCTATTAGTCAGTTGAAATAATGACATTATTTTAACAGCGAATGGATACTTGTATTCGAGAAACGTGATATATATCTTATGCGGAGTAACAGCCAATACTGCATAAATTCGTTTTCTTTTTCCTTCTTTTCAATAACCTTGTTACGTTAAATTGCACGCTGGACTTTTGTTATTAGTAATAGGCTTTGATAACAAATATTTAGTATGTAATTTTGAATTTTTCAAGTTGGACATCCTGTTTGCTATTAAGACACCATACAAACTTAAATACAATATTCTAGGCTTTTTTTTTAAAAAAAAAAACAATTTTGGACAATATCATTTGTAACCGTTACAATATGGTACTGTTATGTATTTCCCAATAACATGAATCAGCAATTGCTATAGCCAAACATATTAATGTAACAATGTTGGCCAATTCAACACGAGGGAATCAGCAGTTATTTAAAGCCGCTAATAATTTGGAGAAATTCATTCGTGAAAAACGGGTAAATAAATCAGTATTACACAATTTTTAGTTAACAATTAGGGATTTAATAGTCAAATTTTTTAAGTACTTTGAGAATAAAAAAATCGCGGAGAAATTGAGATTATGAAGCTTACTATCTAAAATTTCAAAGAAAATAATTTGTTGAGTTTCGTCAAATTCAAGTGTTTGACTGTAGGAGGTGTTTGTCCTTGAGAAAATAATAATTGCTTTCAAAAATTAGCAAAAACATCTCTTTGATTAATTTCAATATCTTGGCAACCTTTTCAATGCTTACACTTAGAAAAAGAGTAATACACCCCCAGCGAAAATAAAAATCTATTTTCTTAAAACTAAATAGAATTAGGTGACTAATAGAGTAACTACAACTTTTATTATAATGTTAATACTTGATATGTACTCCTTCAGCGTTAAACTCAATTTTGCATGCTATTGATACTATTAACTATCACCTTTTTATCAATTGTCTCCCATTCTCCGTGATAATACTAATAAAATTGGGTTTAAATCTTTTTTTTTCTATGCTATCATTTTTTAACATGTTCTCGACATTATGCTTCAATATCAAACCAGCCCGGATATTCTCAATAGGATTGAGATGCGGACTGTATGAAGGCCAAGCAAAAACGCGTCGTGGAAGACGAGTATTCAGATTATTTGGAAGAAACTTTTATTGGAAAAATTGCGTTATAACCAAGGTGAGAAAGCTTACGACGGATATATTGCTAACTTCAAAATTGCATTTTGAAAATTCCGATAATTTAGATCTTGATACATTCTTCCAAAATAGCCTTTATTTCAGTAGTCGGTTGCATAATGATTGCCTTTGATGATCATCCCAAGCTGCGTCGTTTTTCTGGAGTCAATTTTCTTAGACGGCCAGATTTATGAATTTTGCGAAGTTTTTTAATAAACTGACATATCATTGACATGTACGTAGTGGTATACCAGTTTTGCTTAAACTTTCTTTCGGAATACTAATACGGATATTCTGCTGCCAAAGTAAGTTAACAATAGAACGGTTGTTTTCACAGACAGAGCGAAATAAACAAAAAACAATGTTTACTGTTTATTTGTCTTTTGTAATCTTAACTACACGATTTGCTAACAAAACTGAATATATATTGGGTGACTGATAGTGTTACGCGTACAATAAAACCTCATAAATGCAACGCCTTGGGACCAGGGGCCATGTTGCATTTATGGAGGTTTTGCATTTACAGTCAAGACTCGATATAGTCAAGTCGACGGGACGGGGGTTTTTCTTGACTATATCGAATATTCTCGTTAAAGTAAAGTTTATATATACGTGGTATAAATCTTTACTATATCGCGACTGGCCAGTCTTGTGGTAGCATAATAATAAATGGCTCAAACGTTATTTTGACTGA
>CAJVPJ010001141.1:0-11955 GCA_910592205.1 Paraglomus occultum | reverse complement strand
AAATAGCAGTTGATAAAGGATTGTTTCCATTAATCGTATTGACGTTTTCCCATTTTGTAATAATGGAGGTAAAACAAGTTTATTTTTTTATCCGTTTTTACATAAAAGTTTATTTATTGATTTCACCATACTTTGTATTTGTAGCAGTATGTCAGTGAATAGTAAATGATTATGAAAATCGACCACCACTTGAACAGATCGAAAGAAATTTATTAAATTTATCCGGAGAATACCAACCACCACACAGTTTAGAACATTATTGAAACAATGAAATTTTATATCAAGAATATCAAGCCAATAAGATTACCGTAAGAACTCTGGCGATGAGAATGAGAGAAATGACATGAATGTAATACTTTCCGATGATGTATAAGTAGTGGTGAAGTTTATAGCAAATCGTCGATTAGACATCTTGATAATAATGATTTGTGCTCACATGCTACATAATATAATTTTTTTTTTGCCATTACAAATAAAATCCTTTTTATTATAGCATTTGCATGTCTGTCGTTTACAATTACGTGTACGTGAATTGCTACTAAATTATGAAATCATGTCTCTTCACTATACTCGTCTTTATTCGATTTGAAGTAATTGTCGTGCGCAATGCAATGACGAACGTCCGTGCAGAATTTGAATTAAGTTGATGCTGCTGTAAACGAGTTTAACGCTATAGCTCATTAGTATTACCAAATCCTGCGTGAAATACAGAAGAAAAGTTTTGCATACGCTTTACCGCTATATTTGATTTTGGTCACTCACGTTACCGTAACCGCACTGGTAAAATCGGTCGTTATATGCAGTGGTGTTATATACAGCGTAGTACATGTACAGTAATATATTAATGTAACGCACACGCGCGCGCGGTCGTTATAAAGAGAGTTAAATGTTGACACAATCCGCAGGTCTAGCTTTAATATTAATATTAATATTACACATAATTCGGACGTTCGGAAGTCACGGGAGTTGAAAGTTTAAATTACTTTGTCAGTAAGCAAACAACACACGCCATAGTGATAAACATGAACATGGTGTGTCACATGAAACCAATCACCGGCATATAACAGATCTTACAATATGATCGAATTTCGTAAAGACCATGGCGTGAATTAAATTTTTGTCGATGCCAATGACGAGCTTAAGAACGAGAGGTCTTGTAAGATCTTTTGTTTTACGCCAATTCTTGGGTAGATGTCCAACTCATGATCAATTACGCCTACGCCGTTCATATTATTGCAGACGTCCCACGATATCTTCTCTACACTCAACCATTCAAAAAAGTTACACTACTTTATCGGCCAGCACAGAAGCGAGTGTTCAGCACTGTCCAGGCTGCGGCGCACAATTCCAAAGTATTGACACATCTATTCCCGGCTACATACCATCAATAAATCATCAAAAAAAAGAGCGACAAACAAAGGCGCCACTAGACAGCAGACCGGATCAACAACAATTTTTAAAAATATACGATTCTCTTGATGACAGCGCAAAGAAGTTGCTCTATCCATTAGGAATGAATTTCGTGAAACCATCCGAGTTGAAGAAAGAAAGTACCAGATTACTTTGCACGAGATGCTACAATCTAGTACATCACAACAAAGAGACATTGGAATGGCAAGAGACTCTTACGACGGACAAGTCTTTTTTAAAGTTTTTGAGGACTATTAATAATGCAGTGGTGGTGACGGTAATAGATCTGTTTGACTTTCCAGGAAGCTTAATTGAAGACATTGATAATCTAGTCGGAAGACAACACCCTCATATATTAGTGGCAAACAAGGCAGATTTAGTGCCGTCTCTTCCTAGTGTGAAACAATGGGTAGTAGACAATATACAGCGACACAAGTTAGGGACAATCGATTCGGTTCATTTGGTTAGTAGCAAAAAGAACTGGAACATAGACGAACTAGCATTTACGATTTCTAGACATAGAAGAGTCAACGATAACGTATATCTTATTGGATGCACCAACGTTGGGAAATCCGCTTTGCTCAACAGTCTACTGAAAAAGTGTTCAGTCAGTGGTTGGAAGCACAGAGTGACCAGTTCGATCGTTCCGGGAACAACAGTCAACATGCACGGATTGCCACTGAGCGTATTTGGGGATGAGCTTGGACCGTATTCGATGAACGATCAAAGTGGGGTTAGCAACCAGCATTTGTTCGACACGCCTGGAATAGTAAACGAGAACGCGTTAACGCACCTGTTGAACAAGGACGAGTTGGATATGGTACAGCCGAGGATGGAAATTAATCCGGTAACGTATCGATTACATCAAGGTCGGTAAACCAAATTGAAAATTGTAAAATTGAGAGATTATGTCCGTTTCGTTCGTCTCACGGATTATCTTTTTTTACTCTTCTCTTGCTAAAAAAGGCCAATCAATGTGTTTCGGTGGCCTCGGTCGAATAGATTATCTCTCCGGAACACATCCTATATATCTCACCACATACACCAACGCCCGCATTCACATAACAGCCACACACCATGCCGACGTCTTTTCACGAAAGCTAACTCAAGGCCAACAAACCATCCTCCAACCACCTGTTGGATCACCGGAAAGGTTAGAGTCATTCCCACCCCTTGCGACCGTAGTCGACTCTCTCCCGCTTACCGGCAAACCCAAAAAGGTCGCCGTCGCTGATATTGTATTTTCGGGTATAGGATGGGCTTCTGTATGTGGCGGTTTCAAAGAGGCTAATCTTAGACTCAAGTCTGCTGGTGGTCGGGGAGTCTACGTCAGAGATAATCCTCTGTTACCGTACCGATGGACTGGAAAAGTGACAAAGTTTTTTGGGTAGATAATATAGGGGAGGGACTTGCAAGTGGAAATACCAAGCTGTAGTAAAGATGAGGTGATTCTTCTCGCAAGTTTATTTTATATTTCATGGTATAAAAATGAAAATGTAATGTAATCTAACACTCAATCTATCGATCTAGAAAAAAGAAGGCATGCATGCATGCATGTTGGAAAACCCTATCACAGGAGGACACCTTCTATTGGTTGGGAAAAGCTACAATCACGAACTGAGCTTCTAGTCACTCGTTCGGGAGGGAGCAAGACAATTGCCGATAAACCAATGTTTCCATGTGGTATAATAATATTTGTATTATAATAATAAACACTCGTTATGATTCATCAGTTCATGCATGCTTCTCTTGTTGGAAAGGAGATAATCGTTGTCACTGTCAGGAGAAGCCGATTCGATCGTTTGCTAGAGATGCTTCAATTCAAGCCTGATGCAAGTGACAATCAAATCGAACTTTTCTTTATCACGCACGTATAAATCCCGTACCGTATCGTACCATTACACACAATCCCACCCTATTATACACTTTTTCTTTTCTCTCTCCATCGCTAATTTTCCACACACAAACTTCCCAACCCATCACTGTGCGACTGCCGTGGCCTTTCCGAGTAACGAATGCTTAAATATAGCACCATCCAACAGATTCCTCTGCACGTCCATATGTATTTCATAAACCTGCTTGCTCTGAGTCTTGTCCTGCTTAAACTCCATCTGCCAACTCAACTCTGGCACGTTCTCTCTTAAATAAACACCGACTTCCTTTCCACACCGGGCGAGAATGAACATGGCATAACTCTGAAACGGATTCAGTATATCCTTCAATTTCGCCACGAGATGTTTCTGCACGCCCTCTATTTCCAATTCGTCTGGTTCTGAAAAGACCAATTTCACGGATCCCTCGAAATGTTCGACGAGTTCGTAGAATATGCGTTCGAGCGCATGGATGAATTCATCGACTTTGGAGATGGCCTTTTTGCCAGCCTTGGATAAGGCTAAATCGTCTATGCCGACTGGTAGCATAAAGTAATCGATTTCGGCTTGTAATGCCTCACGGGAGATGCGGTTCTCCTCGGTGGGAAAGAGGATTTTGCCTAGGCGATAGAATTGAATGATGTAGCGGAAAGCGTAGCCGTCTCGATCGAGAAAGTATTCGTTGCCATTGGTAACGGGGGGTAGTTGGTCTTTGTTACCGTCTTGGAATATAGTGCCGAGGAGAGTATCCGGGTATTGGAGTAGAGTTTTACGGAATGTTTCATACTGGTTATACAGATAAGGTTAACATTAGAGGAATTTATTAATTCATGGCAAGCGTATGTATGTTATGTTAATATTGCATAATCCTTTAAACTTTTCTTACCTTTTTTCCACCAACATTTAATACTATTCGATCATTATTCTTATCCGGTACCGGCTCTACAACTTCTTGTGGTTTTTCTTTTACAATCGTCTTTGATTTTAACGTTTTTGGAGGCATTATAAATATTTATAGAGAGACAAGAAAAAAAAAAGGTATGGAATTGAAATGTGTGGTGTTTACCCGCTCATAATCTGTATTTATAGTCAATTGTTGGGCAGCCTGAAACTTTTTTTTTTACGCTCAAAGCTGAAGCGCCAATGACGAAAATATTGTCAATGCAAGACCATGCAGCTATCATAATAATGTTGCGTTACTATGCAGCCGTCAGGCACATCAAGCTCGATATAGTAAATATGTGGCTTTTGAGTTTATTTTTGACAACTGTTGAAAAGGAGGAAACAAGTTTGGCTTAGTGTAGCATGCAAGTTGATTTAGGCTGCTGCGACAAAACCAGTAAATCAAATATACCAACAAAGATTTCATGTGTAAAATGAACAAGCATCATCATTATTACGTTCATGCAAGTGTTCTAATAATGGGACGTGCAAAGAGTGAATATCCAACTTTGGATTATAAGGACGGTACGTCGAGCATATCTCACATTCCCATGACTCGACAAACAAACCAAAAATTTATTTATCAAACCCCGTAACATCAGCCTTATCAAGCTATTTAAGCAGTTCATACAATTTAGGGTCTGTTCTGCCCATGCCCTTGTTTCAAAAACGCTTGCTTTGTTAGAGATTCCATTTCCGACTTTTTTATTGTCGTCATGAGACTGACGCCCGTAAATAAATACATACTAACTACTCGTTTTGGTAATAACGAACGCCACAACAGTCTGTTAGCACTATTAAGTAATCGAAGCGTTATGTCAAGGTCGTTCGGTTACGGCATCATCCTTGCCAAGAGATTTCGTAAGCTGTTGTTTCAAGCATTTTTAAAAAGCAAAACGTTACCAAAGAGTTGAAACGGTATTGCAAGCAAAAAAAAAATTTTTTTGTGTATTTGTAAATCTTATTGTCTTTTGCACAATAGTTGTATTATTTCTTGGTTATTGTAAAGTTAAACCGCTTGTTACGGAATTCTATTTGTCTAATGATCTAATTTAGTCATATAATGGTTTCAGATCTTTTTTGTCGATGAAAAGTCTGAGCGATCCATATATTATCTATGATGCTCCTATTATAATGTTGGTAAATACAAGTTATGCCTTACCAAAGATGGATATACTGATTATGTAAATAGTGCGGGACGGGACAATTGGTATTATCGAGTTAGTATTAGTATTGGTATTATAATTAGTATTAACCCCAAATATTCGATTTTTGACATATCAATTATCATTGGCCATGGATCTGCATACAATGACAAACAATATCAAATTGTGAGAATGTGCTTAATAAGGTAATGGCATGTAACGGGTATGTAACGGTAAAGCGTCATTAATTCACTCTTATGTGCTAACGTTAAATCATTGGCCAATCGGAATATCGATAGCACGTTGTTGTGCTGAAAAGGAGTTGCGGGAAAGGCACACACACAGCATTAGCTAATTGTTCTTGATAAAAAAATTTTCTTGGATCTATGGTTGAGTGCACGTGTTAGAGCTTTCGAAACAAAAGTTGAGACTTGTCACACTATCATCCCCTTCGATCTCTAAATCCCTGGAACATTAGGTTTGCAGGGGTTAGACTATGAAGATCTTTACCATTAGTGATGAAACAGGGACGATAGCAGGTATAGCAGGTCTATTTTCTACTTGCATGGCATGCATAAAAAAACAAGGTATTCATCTGGTCACACTCTGATCGCATGTCAAATTTAGGTATGATAAACATATTTTATTAATATAATTAATTCTGAATAGTAAGATAACTTCCGAAAGGCTCACTAAGATATGATTTAACGATTTCGGAAAAGTAGTCTTCTTCAAGGTGCATCTGTGTCGTAAATTAAATGGTATGATTGTGAGCTTTTGAAATAATCATGTGATTCGTATATCGCATCAATTAATACTTACGTGTTTGCCTTCACATTCTAGGAAAACCAGTCTGTTTGTCTCGTTCAGCTGACGCAGACCTAACCAGTCTTCTTGATATATTGGCATGTCAAACAACGATAAAATTTCTCCGTCTTCATTATAGTATCCGAACCACTAGAATGTAGAAATCATTCACATTCAGCTTCAAACTCCAAGCTTCAAACACAATCATCATCTGCACTCTCTACGTCACTCCCAGCAACTCACCGATGACTCTGGAGGCTCAACAGTAGTCTCTTCAGTAAACTTGATCATTACGAACAAATTCAAACTTGCCAGGTTCGTCTTGTATAACGGATTCTTTTCTTCCAATTCATTGTTTATATCGGGTAGGAATATGCTCCGCTCTTTATATAACTCTAATCGAAAAGGATCTTTGTAATATTGAGCAGGAATTATACGTTCGCGGACGTAGCCAGAGTATGCACCACGAGCTGCAATAGATCGCATCAAGGTACATAAAAAGTCGCCGTCTTTGCATTTTGGGATATCAGCGATGCCTAAAGGTAAGGGGAGAGAGAAGGAGGAGAAAATTGTGGAATATGAAAGAGAAAAGGTTGGAGGAAACGCGCACTAGAGTGAAGAGCAAGCATGCACGACAGCATAGCAAATCACCTTGATGTTGCGAGCCAAACGTAACGAGATTGTATACAGGCGGATCGTTACAACGCTCCACATATGCACTAATGATTGGATAATATATAGCTTAAAACCTGATAATATGCGGGTATTAATGTCGTGGCATTGCTTACCGTAGGAATTGTCCACCCTGGATGACACGAAATCAATTTAGACACTTGCTCGTATATTCAAATATGAGAATTAGAATCAAATACTATACCTGCGAGAACCCAATAGCATTAAAACCCTGTTGAAGATTTTCGTCCGCTTTTAATTTCTTGCACACGTCCGCCACCTAATAAACCACGGCGTTCAAACACTATTGTTTACCCGAACTGCTTGCTAGTATTTTTCAAAATTCCCAAAACTCCGAATCATTATACCTCGTTATTAGCATTGCCAAAAAAGCCCGCCTTCTTGTCCGCTTCCTCATCCTTACCAATCTTAATAGAATGAACGTATACACCCGGAAGAGAACTCTTAATGAGTTCTTGGATATACCCCATGCTATCTGGGTTACAGCACGAGTCGCCTAACCCATGCCAGAGAACTACTGGTCTAAATGCGGCTAAAAAAACCAAAGTATTTAATTGAAAAGCACGCCATGGGAAACTAAGCCAATAAGTATAATTGTTTTAGTTACGTTTGACATGTGCCAAAACGTTCACGCTAAGCAAGAACAGCGTTACTAGACGGAATATCATTATTTTATCGTTAAGAAAAAACCGATGGGCGGATTGTTATCAGAAAGCCGCCAATAAAGTCACAAGGTCGGATCGACTGACCCCATGGCCCGGGCGAACCAAGACAAAAATGGTATAAATTTTCACTACTTTTCCCCTTTCTCAACTTTCCCCCTTAGAACATTAACCAATAATCACAGATCACTTATATTCCACGAGGACCGTTTGTCTTACAATACTCCCGATGTTGTCAGGTCATACAGGGCAATTTTTTTAAATTGAAAAATGGGTCCCAAACGGTTTTCTGCCTATCAATCAGTTCATCTTTGTCTTTCGATATTACTGGACTTTTTTCTCTTTCCCGCTCATGAGTTTTCAGTTCTATTCAAATCTCTCGACGGATCTTTCCCGGCTGTTGGATTCCGCAGACGACTATAATGTGCGCATGCTTATAGGTGTGGACGGGAACGCTCGGACGTTTAACGCTCACTCTGTAATCCTTCGTGCAAGATCGGCCTATTTTCATGCTGCCTTATCAAAAGATTGGGCTAAAACTGAAGAGGGATCCATAATTTTCAAAAAAGAAAACATATCTCCAAAGATATTTCAGGTTATTTTGAGGTGGGTGAGTGGAAGAGTGGACTGTTGGCGGAGAGTGGGATGAGAAGCTGTTTTTAGGGGATGTTTCACAAATTTTACAGTTGTTTTACAGCTGTAGAATGACTTTTCGTTAATACGTCAAAATTCGTTTTCCGCCTTGTTTTCTCCGATGAGCTCAAATTTGTTTGGTTTCTTTTTCTATTCCCTTTTTCTTTTGTTAGGTATATTTACGGTGGTGTATTATCTTGTAAATTGGAAACAGGAAAAGAAGTTCTTGAACTTCTCCTAGCAGCCGACGAAATGCAACTCGAAGAACTAATCAAGCCAGTTCAAATGCATCTCTTACAAGAATGGGAACCATGGATTCGGTCAAACTTTATTCAGCTCCATCGAGTATCCTCGGCAAACTCGGCATTCAAAGAACTCTTTGCCTATTGTTCAGAGACGTTATTGGACGATCCGGCAATTCTCTTCAAGACGGGTGATTATCTCACGGCCGACGAAGACACCTTGATATCTGTTCTCGAACGCAACGATCTGGTGTTGGACGAAGTGGATATATGGAATCACGTCATTGCGTGGGGTAAAGCACGAATGAGCGAGACTTTGGTGACCGACCCGAACAAATGGGTAGATGAAGACTTTCAAGTTTTGAAATCTATATTAAAGCGTTGCCTACCATTGGTAAGAGTGGATACGATCCGCCCCGAAGACTTTTATAATCAAGTTAAGCCATATAAAAAGATTCTTCCAAGGGAGCTATACCAAGCCATTCTAAAAAGACAATTCATCCCTAGCAGTCCTTTATCACTAAATGTCCTTCCTCCGCGTACCGGTATCGATTCTAACCTCATTACATGGAAACATGTTGATGTTATCGCTTCTTGGATAGATCGCAAAGGTCGAGATCAATACTACTTCAAACAGAACCAGTATTTCTTCAAGCTTCTTCTGAGGGGGTCTGTGTCCGGCTTTACGCCAAAGACATTCCATGAACTCTGCGATGCTAAAGGACCAACAGTGATACTCATCAAACCAGCCCATTCCAACGATCTCATCGGCGGGTACAATCCTATAGGTTGGCGCGACGATGGTGGATATCAGAGCACAACAGACAGCTTCCTATTCAAACTGTCTGACAATAATGGGACTGGCAAGATATCTCGTGTGAGAAACAAGGAGCATGCGGTCGGATGGCATAGCGACTGCGGGCCGGATTTTGGAATGACTGATTTGTGTTTGCATGGGCATTTCAGAGACGAATCGAGTTGCTATTGTCGACCTGAAAGCTATGCATCGGCAATATTTTCAAATGTAGAGACGTTTAGCGTTGAAGAATATGAAGTGTTTCAGGTGAAGAGGAAAAGTACGAAGTGTACGAGCGAAAGTGGAAAGAGTGTAATGGCGGATGGAGTGATGAACGGGGTGGCGGGTGGAGTTACAAATGGGGTGGCGAGTCGAGAGCCGAATCGAGACACTAGCAGAGATAGTAGGTGATATAGAGTAGCTTTTTTATTATAGTTAAATTTCGGTTACTACCCCCCATCTTGTTATATACCTTAGGTTTTCGGTTAATATAGATAATTATCATTATAGAATTAATAGAATACAAATAACGCAGACAGTTTGACAAGACAAACCACATTAAGGAAGGAGAGTTGTTGCGTAATGTATAATGAATGTGAGTAAACCGTGGTAATGGGGATGAGAATCAATGTTGATAAACCTGCTCGTTACTCAGGCGGCGAGATCAATATTTAAGTTTAATTCATGAGGCTTTTCTATCCGATTTTTGCAAATTTGTTTTATTGAAGTACCGTAAATTTTAGAATAATCTTTTCTCATGTATGTCCAATACTGTTTTAATAAATGAGCGTATCAACAGTGTGAATAAAAAAGCGGTTTAAATTGCGAGACTAACAAACTATACTGTATTAATATTCGTCTTAACCCAGTTGACGTTTTACGGATTTGCCGATTACCATGAAATACTGACAGAATTCAAGCAACTGAAAGATTTGTTTAAAAAGTCCGCACCTTGGGTATATGGCAAGCGGTAGCAGTTGACACTTGGAAGAGAGCGTAACAATTTGCGTCGAGCTCGTAAAAGTACTTGAAAACACAATTTTGCATTACATAAGTAGTAATTGTGCGTGCGATTTTCGCCAGCAACTCGTGTGTTCTTCTGACAAAGCAAGGCACAAGGTTGTTAATAACCCGTATTAAACCATTTCTATCTTTTATCCAAAGCTTAGTACTATACTATATTTTACGTGATACATGTCATTGTGTACTTAGGATCATTGTAAATGGCACGAACGTTATGAATTAGTTTCGAGACGACAACGCGGTTATTACTCAATTAAAGCGATAAAAAAATGTGCGTTAATTTTTATTTAAATAGATATTAGGCAGGTGAAGTGCTAATATTAAGTATGTCAATAAATTATCATTTATTCCTAAAAGTCAACTATTATTGACTAATGCATGAATAGAATCAATAATCCAAACTATAATCTGAATAGCGTTCGACAAAAAGAGGATAATTTCATATCAATAACAATGTCACGTGTGCGTGTTAGTAAACGAATAATATAGTAATAATAACGTATGCTCGCTTAACAACAATATTCGCGTCGCGTTAATATATCGCATATTTTTCAGTAGGACAACAAAATTGCTTATACTTAATCATTTTTACACCAGTTTGAATTTTCAAGTTACGTTCCAAAATCTTTTCTTCCGAATACAAACAAACCCAATAAAGATTGGTTGTTGACTAAAATAGTGTTACGAGTTAGAATAATTAAATACGTGTCAATGAATAAATAAACCATACTTACATTAAAAGCAATGTTTATAATAATGTTATCTTCAGACAAAACATTAACCGCACATGGTAAAATGCATTCACCGAAGTAGTCATTTCTAATGTCCGCCTTATATTGTATTTCTTCAGTCGATGTTTTTATTGTTGTCTACAAATCAAAATATTTTATATTAATACATACAATGAAACTATTACAATCAACAATTTTTATTCGCTACTTACTTCCATTGTAATTGCCGCTGACTTATCCCAATAACTATTTGCCAACAAAATGCTGAGTTTGTATTTATTTGGAGGTACTTTAAATATAGGTATTGTTACCTAATATATAATTGTTTATTGGTTAACATTCACAACATATACAAACGTTGATAAATAATAATAATTATTATACACTTACTTTATTATGGTCATGAAGGGACAAACATCTATTACTATAATCATCACAGACACTATTAAACAATAGATGTTAGTAGTAGTACAGCATAACAAAATAGTTACTATAATTACTTACACTTTACATCTACTGATATCATCAACATGACTTTCAAATGCGAAATGTCAAATGACCTAATAATAATAGTAATTAGTATGCATAATAATATAATTATGTAATCATTACCAACCCCTTACTTTTGTGCATGTAATAAACTTTTTCAAAAAACGCGTTTATTATTATACGCGTACGATAACGCCAAGTATTGTTATTCGTATTATACCAATTTGCAGCAGTATTGTACCATCTGGTATAGTCATCTGTTCCATACTGATGATTACACAGTGATTGCCATTGATTGATATCACCTAATGTATACATTGCATAACAAGGATAACTATTCACAAGAAGTTGAAACCATTCCACATCAAAGTCCTCAACTTTGTTTACATAGTCATGAATAACATTGAATGCTTTTTTTTGCATACCCAAATGTCTAATGTGCTCAATATCTTGTTCAACACCTTTCTTATTCCCCAAACCTAAATGTGCCATTAAACTTAAATACCAAGCA
>CAJVPJ010001140.1:0-11964 GCA_910592205.1 Paraglomus occultum | reverse complement strand
TGTGTTATTGTCACAAAATAGAGAAAAAGGCAACCACACCCACCAAAAGCGAGTTAATTTCTCAATCTTTTAGTTATTGTTTGGAAAAAAAAAACTAGAGAACTAGAAAAAGAATTATCCACCACCAAAGAAGAATTAAATATTGAAAGAGAAGAAGTAGCTAAATTTCATGAGAAATCCAAAGAATGAGGTGATGAGAAAATAAAGAGAATCAAAGAATTAGAAGCTGAAGTCACTAAGTTAAAGGAAGAAAACCAGCACTTAAAAGAGCAACAGAATGGTCAAGTTGCTCAAATTGAAGTTAAAGAGACTAAAAAATGATCTTGATTGAAATTAAGGAAGTAATTGTTCCTTTTTTAAAATACTTCTAATGGTGCTGTAATTCTTGGGTTCCATAGTGGATTTAATGTAAATTAGCTTCATATACTTTATTTTTATATAGGGATAATCCTATATTGCTCCTGTTATGGTTTATATTCCTCACATTCTGGTATGATAAAGGGAACATTAAAATCAACAAGTCTATAAGTTATGAATGAGCACCATTATTACTTTTCAGAATGTCATCAGTCACATTGGTCAATTTTACAGCCACATCATCATCAGCCTCTCATTTATGTCACATAATCAAATGTTCACTTTGTCTGGTTTTGTTGCAGCATGCCCCATATAAAATGTACGATTGTCTATCTGACTATGACACACGGCATTCCAAATGACATCAATCACTCAACATCGGACCATTTTTAGTCAAATGTTCACTTTGGTTTTGTTGCAGATGCCCCACGTTATCATATGAATCAAAATGTTATAACCAAATTAGTTAACTTTCAGCCATATCATTCTCTCAATTATGTCACATAATAAAACGCAATCTGCCGATCATCTGCTACTTTTGGTCATTTATTGTATAAACGATCAAGTATATACCAAATTTTTACATTATATTATGTACGAAGCCATTACGAGTATGGATGGCTTTGTTGAGAGAAGTCATGAACCAGGCGAAGTAGTCATGACGTTTAATGTCACCATTGCCGACGAAGATAGTTTGCTCATCGATTCAGTCTAACCATATTTTGTTTCTTGCTGTAGCGCAATCCGGCACGAAATGGACCATGCCTGATTTTGAATCGGGCTGAATTTTGCTACGGGTACGGGGCCAGAACTTTTTTTTCTGAATTTACCCACAGTTGGGAGTGCTACAAACGATTAAAACTTGCAAGTTAATAGTGTATCTCGTTTTCCAACTTACATTTATCCGCGGTTTCCTTATCAAGATGTCTCTTCAAACTGAACACTTCTAAATAGTTATTTGCTATTTCCCAAGGAATTTATTCATTTGCTGTTCTCACAACTGTAATCCGCTAGTGAACAGTTTTCTCAACAAACCGTAAATAACCACTAGAATTTCATTGGTCAATATTTGTGGGAATTGGATGAGTCAATCAATGCTAAATAATACTATTATCATAAACTCATTCAGAGTCACATCCACATCCTCTATATCCAGTTGGATATAAACTAGTTATGCGTCAATAGAAGCCCAACCATTAGAATTGACATCAATAGCAAAGCCTATCAACTTATTCACCTGTTTATTTTACAAAACATGTATTGTACTCTAACACTGTAACGACCTGGACTGCAACGACGAGATCCAATTAAGTCAATAGCTGGTTTACTCATACTGTTCGGATAACATGACTTGTTTTCGAAAAATAGATTACAAGCATTCATTCACTCGGAACTTGTAGTTTTCCTGTACAGTAAATTACCGTGTTTAGTCGCATCTTTACATATGCGTCAGAACATGTGCATTGATGTAACACAATCAGCTTTCGAGTATGTAAAACTATTCGTTTATTGGTTCATCAAGCCACATTGCGTCCCAAAATTAGTAAAAAAACCCTATAAAAATTCTTATTATTATCATCCCGCGGATCAATGTGTCCCGGGGAAACAAGATTGATGGTGAAATCTACATATTATCGTACATCCAACCCCTTTTTGATTTCTTTTTTTTTCAACTCAATTGATCAATCCGCCCCCCCCCACTTTAACACGTCCCCCGTCCGACTATAATATATAATAATAAATAAACGTGCTGTTTGATCATTGCCGAACACTGCATATCATAGCCAATTCAATCAGAGCAAATCGCAGAAATCAGAAGCACAAACGGGGATACAATTTAGATAAAATAGGCTTTCTGACTATACGGAGTTGTAAATCTCATTCTGTATACACTCTGCCTCATAGTCTTCACATCAGACTCCTCAACTCCCTTCCCCTCCTTAGGCGCCGTTTACTCGCTTCCCAATGTTCGTGGCGCCGCGCTTAGTTGGTAGTCTGGGCCGGTCAAACTGGAAAACCCTAAAAGACTCACCTTACTTCTGGCTCCAACAACGGGGACAAAACCAATCCGAGGGAAATGGGAAGAGAAGACACGTGCCTGTATATAGAATCATTACAAGGCGGTTTCCACATTACAGAGGTAGGTTTGAGAGATTGTGGTTTATGCGAAGCAAATGTCTCAGGCCGGGTGAAGTAATTTACTGTGCAAAGCAAATCGTTATAATATTCAAGAAGAGATAAAATTACGGCTAAGCTTGACAATGTAACAGTACAGAGGTCGCATTAATAATCTCAATTGACAATCAATGTGTCGACAGAACCACGACACGGCATTTTGGGTTGATGACCCACGTAGTACATGTCTCTCGGCTGTTGTTTGTCAAGTCTAGTGGAACTCTCTCTTGATCGCTTTTAATGCCTTTCCGGACGCACGGCCCAACCATTCGTCTAACGCATGTATATCAATTATTTTCCTTATCTCATCAATATAATCATAAGTCGCCCATAGTGATGACTATAATCAGGCTCAGGAATCATTTGCAATACTTCATGATGAGGTTATTTCCGAAATTGAGGGGAAAAAGACCTCGAAAAAGATACTGAAGCAAGTCAGGGCTTGGATTGAGAAGAATAACGTATGTGTTGCACGTTAGAAGAATGAGATTTTAGAAAAAGACGTATGAATAACGTTCACATTAAAAACACGGGATATAGTACAAAAGTTGGCAGTCAATGCTACAATCATAATGAATGTAGGTATACTTATGTTGTTGTTCTTCTTCTTCTTGTTGTTGTTGTTCTAGCTTGATAACCTAGACGAAGACGGCTATGCATCAGATTCATCCGATTCCAACGAGGACGGTGCCTCGTCTGTTGAAGCTTTTGATATTGTCGAAGCCGACCAAGTCACGAAAGATGGTATTGCATCTTCGTCGTCTGATATGTCTCCACAAAAGCGTAGTTCCGCTCCCGTAGAAGATGGTTTATGCCACAATGAAGTAGAAGATATGGCACGGATTAGCGACGTGAGCGAGTTCGATGAGGATAACTCGTCTAGCGGCGAGGGTCGTGACAACCATGTTGATAAATCACTCGCCAAGTCCCGTCGTGATAAGCGCAAAAGCAGTCCGACCCTTTCACCCACTGATGCAGCATCCAACATCGCAATTACTTCTTCGATAGAAGACTACTGGCCCTTTCTTACAAACCTCATGGATTCCTTAATGCAATGGGTCGAAGGACCGGTTGTTGAAAAACAAATCCGGAGGAATAACGTTGCACATCAGGGAAATAAAGATCCGGGACTTTTAAATATTCCCCTGCATTTCATCGCTTTATTGACGTATCCAGAAATTGAGCCTAATACAAAAGTTTCTCTGACTGGTATGTGTGAGAACAAAAGAAATGAAACGGAGGGAAATTGTGAAAGGGGAAGACCGTTACTAGGAGAATAGATATGGGTGGTTTAGTCCTTATATGACCACCTTGTGAGTGAGAAGGAGAAAGGGATGTTGCAAACACGCTTTATATAGACAAGTCATTCATTCTTTTTTAATTTCATTCAGTGTTACGCGAGGTTTCTTTCGTCCGACAACGCCGGCGTGTGCTATTCATTTTATCGATTTACCTTCTCATAATTCGCTTATGCTCTTGGGACTTGTTTTTCGTGTTGCTATTTTTGAGCAATTGCGTGATGCTTTTCCTCATGAAGAATTCGGGTAAAGTCAACGTTACGATGGCTAAAAGGTGAGTTAGTTTATGGAAGAGAAAGTTACTAGTACATCGCGTATCGACATGATCGCCACCGCCATTCCCGAGTTCTAACATGACTTGATTCAATAGGGCTGTCCGACAACGCATAGGATGGGCGAAACAATGGGCTGGTGCATTGTTTCGAAATAAAACACCCAGTTCATCTGTTACGGTAGCAAATCAATATCCAAACCAACTGGCTAATTCGTCCGTTTCTCAAGCCTCTCCTTCGTCCACCGCGCTCCAACATAATTCTACAACTACTATACCACCCCCTACTCCAACAAACAGTACAAGTTCCGCAAAATTAGTTGCGGTACATATGACAAAGACAGCATCGCATGATGCAAATTTCCAAAGCGGAAGCCTTAGTGATACAACTTATGGTGGATCTGTAGCGAAGCTATCTTCAAGGAAAGGTTTCTTTAAGAGTAAAACAGCAAGCGGTAATGGGCATAATAACAATAACAACAATAATCATCCAGGATCGAATGGGAGTGTTAATGGCTATGTTAATATTAACACTAACAATAGTACTCATAGTGTTCATATCAACAACAGTCTTACGAACAGTAATAATACTGTCACCTCTGTGAACCAAGATCCAAACGCTCATTCTCAATCCACAACAACAATTGCCTCGCTGGCTCACGCGTCCATACCGGCATCCCTGTCGTTACCACTTCATGTTGGCACTTCAGCGGATGTTCAGTCGGATACTCTGGTAATGACAAACAGCGCCATAAATTCCGTCGCCTCCTTGACCTCCTCTCCGGGTTTGCCTTCATCTCACAGCAGCAACTCTCTGACCCCGGTGGTGTCAGATAATCATAGCACACATAGTACGATAAGTACGACAAGTACGACGAGTACTAAAAGAAGGTTTTTCAAAGGACGAAATACAAATGGTGGAAGTACTGCGAGTTTAGGGTCGAAAGGCAAAGGGGAATGGGCCAATGGTGGTGCTAATAATGAGCTTAATTTCACACCAACACTTTCTACGTCCACACGATACTCCAACCCATCATTTTCAAACACCAAAATCACGCCTACGTCCATTACACAGTCTCAACAAATTTCCTCCCCGCTCGAATTTTCATCACAGCATTCTGTCCCCCAATCCAATACTGCATCACCATTTTTGTCTTCCAATACTAATACCTCAACTTCATCTCGCTCTGCTCCAATACCCTCTTCATCAACTCAACCGAACTCTACAGTCCATCACACTCAATCATCACCTGGCACGCAGCCAATATTAAAAGTTGACATTGTTTCAGTAGACGGAGGAGGATTTGAGGATTTGCTTGGAGACGTGTGGGGGAAAGGGACAACATGAGATTTTTGAAGGAGACAATGGGACGAAATGGCTCAAATGGATGGCACACTCTGGATGAGAAATGTATTTTAACGGCAAGCGGGAAAACGGTTTACTGAAATATAGAAAGACGATACCTTGTAAATAGCTGTCTGTATAAAGCATAAATTATTCGCACGTCATTATTATTATTTTTTATTATTATCATTATTATATCATTACATTTTCGCAAAAAAGCGCAATACCACTAATATCAATTTGCATTAGTAAGATCGTACGTGTATTATCTACTTTCAAAGCTCACTCTCTAAAGTGAGTGTAAATTTTGGTTATATTTTCGTTTGTTTTTTGGTTTTTAAAGAAAAAAGGTTTCCTCCCGATTTTCGGAATTAACACTCGAGCAAAGCTCGTATTATAAATGAACGATAAATTTTTGGAATAAAAATTTGCTCTCTTCAAAATTACATATTCCTTTTCTGTCGTGAAAACAGTAAGGTGCCAATATCATATCTCTAATAACAAGAGTCTATTAGACCCAATTAGGATTTCACATTTTCGCTCTATGCTCCAACACAGGCACGATTCAGTTAGTTGGTTTATGTACTACCTGAATGCCATCCATGGGAACAATTGTGACGAATTATTATAAACGGGGACAGATTTTCCTCTGGTTGTATTCAGTTGAGGAATGTTATGGGATATGCGTGTCCCGTGATATGTTGATAATGCGAATCATTAAGAGAATTAACGAGCGCGGGGCCAATGACCAATAACATTCGCGTTTAAGGGGACGAAAAGAAGCACTCAAATATGGCTCAATTGGAGGAACAACCGGCTCGATTGGATAAACACTCACTCAGGAAATGGTTGACAAAATTAATAATACAATGTTGATATTTTAATTGAATGCTTTGAAGGGAGAGTTGGTAGTTGAGGAGATCACATCGCATTACTTTTTTTTGAAAAAAAACACCAATAACTCAGACAATACTGGTTTCGAGCAAGCGATTAGAGCTTCTTTATTCTTGGAAAATACTTGAATTATTAAAAAAAAAAAGTAAACGACTTGGTGAGTGACAGAGTTTGATATGTACACAACCAGTATCGATATACGCGTGCTCAATGCGCGTCAAATAATCATACATATTGTAGAAATATGCCAAATATAGTAATGCCAGGGAAGAACTGAAGAGAATACCCTTCGCAAGGTATAATAAACATGCTCCATTATATTAATTAGTAATAGTATCTAAGCGCTTATTTATTACATAGAATATCAAAGGCAATCGTAAACGAAAGGTATTCTGATACGCACGTAAGAATTGAGTTAGACGTTACCGTAATAATAACGGACGCGAAAATCTGTGCCTCAGCTAATCAATTAACATGTCCCAACTCTAAAGCAAGAACCAACAAACCTGCCTACATTGCCTTCTTCGTCTCCTTCACATCTCAACCCTCTCCCCAATCATCTGAACTCGGGACGAACAGGTAATAACGGCAAATCTATGTTTAGAGAATTTAGCATACAGTCGAATTTAGCCAATCAAATGATAATTCACACCTTGTAAATTTACGTCTTTCAACCTACTAACATATGTGATAACGTGGATATTTACAACAACTCTCTAATTCGTTATACTTTTGCTTTTTTCGCTGCTTTTCGCATAGTCGTCTCCTGGCGACAGTCTTATATTTGCAGCCCTTTTACCTGCGCGACTTCCTTCGCCCTCGTTCTCTGCCTTTGATGAAACAGCACAGCCGCCATCCGCACGTGCAGATACACAAAGTAGAATTATGCGTGGGTGGAGGGAGAGAATGTTGGAAAATAACAGGAAGAAGGTAAAAAAATTCAATATTCTGATTGTACAGATAGCATCGAGAGCGAAGCGAAACTCCAAATGAGATTAATTGCGGATTTATAGTGCAGGACGAGAGGATGAAGCGAGAGCAAACGATCGGAGCAGAGGGAAGACTGGAGTAATTACGACAGGACTGTCCGGATGATAATAGTGCAAAAAATAAAGTGCGCATACCGTTTCATTTGTTAGTCTGGACACAAACGTGCATCTCTAATTCTTTTTCCCTGTTCTACACACCTCCACCATTATGCCCGACAGGTGCAACAAAATCTGACTTTCGATGATATCTCAAAAACATCGCAACGAAAGACAGGTAGCGAAGAAGTGGTGCAACGAAATGACATTTATTCTATAGGAATTTTAACTTTGATTTCTGTCCCGCCTTTTTTCGGTTTTGCCGTAAAAATTAATCCCAGTAACGTGTGAGCAGCTCACCTTATTAACAAATCACGAGATTGTTGAAGCGACGAGCAATTGCTAAAAATAAATTCTAACAGAACAAAGAAAAAGCAATTATGATCTGCTTGATGGCTGATCTCCATATATTGAGGTTACTGTTTATAGTAATAGAAGCAAAACTTGGAATTCGACTTGGATAACTATGATCCAAGAAAGAAAAGAAAGAGGTCAAGGCATTCTTAAAAAGACCTTTCTGGCTTTCTTTCTGGTATACAAGTCGGCGTTTATCGAATAGGGAAACTCTAAAGAACAGATACTATGTATGCATCACGATCAATTTTCATTTTTCATTTTGCCACAACATCAGAGTCATGTGAATCTGTATACCAATTCCCCAAACAGCCCTGAACCCAGCCCATCATTCTCTACTCTTTTCGTACCTACATACAGTTTTTACGTTTCGCTCCCTCGCCCTCTTATATCGTATCTACATTATATATATACTCTCTCTCCTAATACAATACTTTTTTTCTGGCAGGTTTATGTTACGTTTGCTGTCGCTGGTTGGATAGCATTTATTTTTCCCGTACAAAGCAACCCTGTGTGGTGAATAATAGTGTGATAATATTTACCGCTTTGGAAAATCAACACAATAGTATTGTATTATTACATCTCTCCGGCCGTTATTACTTCACATGGCTACCAAAGCTGCTACTAGGCGACTTACGAAAGAGTATGCTGCATTTCAGAAGGTTTGTTGGCGAGATCAAGTCGAATAACGGTATGGAACAGAAGTGCGAAGGCGCAATGAAGATTATGGTTCTAACGACTAGTCAACTTTGCTTTTTTTAGAATCCACCGCCGTACCTATTGGCAAAGCCTTTGGAAAACAATATTCTAGAATGGTAAGTCTCGAGATTATTGAGTATCCATCTCCCGGGTCTACTGGTCTCAAGTCGAACGATAACCATACTTGGTTGAAGGTGGGGGGAATTGGAATTGAATAGATTTATGTATGATGGAATTGAAAAGATTGTAGACGAGAGCGCGAGAAAAGTAATATATGGACCTTGTTGGGATGATTGTATTGTTAGAGAATGTATTTAAGATGAAGACATACAGAATAGGCTTCATGAAGTAATACACGTCTATTGTATTATAGACACCATGTTAATAATTTAGTGGAAAAAAGAATACATTTCACGAATAACATGTTTTCTGACTATCTTTGATTTCGGCAGGCATTATGTGATCCGTGGCCCACCCGAGACGCCTTATTATAACGGAGAATATCACGGCAAGTGCAACGCCTTTTTACTTATAATTGAACACAATTCAGTATCACGTTTTAATCGATTTTTTTTTATCCAGGTGTTATTGTCTTTCCATCAGAGTATCCGTTCAAACCACCTTCCATTCGAATGACAACACCATCTGGTATGAAACTTTTTGCTCTCTCGACATACATTTTTTATTAAATTTCTATTTAATTCGTAATTATTTTAAATAACCTTTCTTTTCTTCTATGCAAACGCTGAATTTCACTTTTTATATGGTGGTATTCTTCTTATAGGAAGATTTCTCCCTGAAGCAAGGTTATGTCTGTCAATGTCCGATTTCCATCCAAGTTCCTGGAACCCCGGTTGGAGCGTTGCCACTATATTGAATGGACTGCTTAGTTTTATGGTATAAACAGCGAAAGTCGCATTAGGTTAAACGCAGTTGATATGTGTTTTCATATTTCTTTATTAATTATTCTTTTGGTTTAAATAACAACAGTGCAGTGACGAGGCCACTACAGGCAGCATCAAGACCACCGATGCAGATAAAATAATATATGCTTCACGATCACATCAACACAATCTAAACAATAAAATGTTTAAAGGTAAACTTTGCGTACATTGAATATTTGATACTTTAGTATATAATCTTTGTCTTTGCACTCTATTCCATTTTGCCGTTACTCATATTTTCTTATCCCTTGTTTTGCCCTTTCCCCAGAGGTTTTTCCTGAACTTTGCATACCGGAAGCGATATCAGTAGAAGTTCTCTACCCTCTTCATCCTTCCTCTTCTTCGTCTTCAGCAAAGTCTCCCCCATCATCCAAAACGACCAAACAGGCTCTCACACAACATCAACTACATAATCGGCAGAACATCAGACAGTTGCAACCATCTGACGCATCAAGGAATGGTAATATTGGTGTGAATAGAAATGTAAATGGCCAGAATATTCGGAATGTCCAAGTTGTTGGCAATAATAACCGGAACAATCCAATGCAACGACGTCTTGCTGATCAATGGCATAGATGGTTGATGGTATTCTTGGTCTTTCTGTATCTGGTCGTTGTTAAATTGTTGTCGAGGAGTTCAGAAGTTATGGATGCTGAATCGCTTAGTGGAGCTGGGAGGATGTGAAAAGTATTGAATGGTTACCGAGATTAGATAGCGGAAACCGCTAACTAGGGAAGAGATGGATAAATAAGGAGGGGTGAGAATATATATATGTACACACGTATACCAAGTCACAGTTTCTGTGAGCAGCGTTTAAATATCACCATATGTATCATTTGTATTATTTGGTCCTTTATTTTTTCCCCCTGACTGCGCTTTAATTATCTTCTTCCTTTTCTCTTTATCTTTAATATGAAGGCTTAAACATGATGCAAATTTTGAGCGAGTCCTTTTACTGTTGAAATGTATTTTTTTGCAGTCGACGGAAAGTTAGTGTTAATAATAAAATATGTAGGTCGATATTAATAACTGTGAAAATCACTACTATAACTGGCCAATAAAAATTGCGACACACTTATCAATGGCTTAAGACCTCTCATGCAATCAGTACATAAGCTTGAACGATTGTATGGAAAATACGGGATGCAACGTGCTTTTTTCTTGGATCCTCATAACCCGACATCTTGAAGACATTTACTGAGAAAATAATTGTAGAATGGGAATGCGAGCTTTTCTCTTGGTCCGAGCACGGGAACGTCTATTGCGAGTTCCTGCCTATATCTCTCTAAATGATTTATACAGCACGACCGTACTACATTAGCACAATGTTAAAGTTACATATTGTTTTCAGATAGTTTCTACGCGAATAATAAGCTTAATTAATGTGTAACATAGTGTTGTTTATAGTTTAAAATCACAGTTTTGCACAAAAGCACGTGAAAATTTTGAATTCCGTCAATATCAATCGTCTTGCGAATTTTTAAAAAAGCAGAATGAAGACATTACGAGTCCTGATACGGAACGTCAAAGCCAGTTAAAGATTCCCAGAGTTAGAGCTTGCACTTGAAAGAACATGTAGTCCAAGAATCCTTCATTTAAAGGAAACATCTATTAATGTAAAAATCTCATAAATGCATGCTATGCTCGTAGAAGGCCAGAGAGTTTTGTTTTTGTGTTATTGCTCTCTTAGATTAATAACAGATTATCTAACATTACGATATTTCCTTAGTCTGTGGCTAATTCTTGACTCGGTTGACCAACCGCCTAAAGAAAGATAGATTGACGGCGATTTATTTTACAGTTGCCCAGCCAATCTTGGCGTTTTGCGCTTAAAGTTTTTGATGTAAAAATAAATTATTGTAAGCGTTATTGTAAATTGGAATAAATTTAACCGTCGGCTTTCTACAAACCGAATAAATGACGTATTTTCACCATGCCCTCCTATATTCACACTGTCAGAAACAATGTCAACCTTTGTTGAAAAATGTGTCCAAATGAATGGGTTTATTCATGGCAGAGCAAAGCCCTAAAAAGGAATGTGCACAACAATTATATTTATTGAGAAATTGGAATTTGTCAGGTAATCTACAAATTGCCAGTCAAACGTCCAGCTAGTCTCAACTATTTCTGACCCAACATTACTTGTCATAATCGCCCAATTTTTTCTGATGCATTTTCAACAGACATCCTAGTATGGTTTGCCTTTGTATTTTATATTTGTGGGATGGCAATTGAGGATGTATTGTATATGCACCTTGAGAATGGACGGCAGTTTCACATTAACACCTGGCAGACTGTTTGTATTCCAAATCTCATTGAAAAGGCAATGCACTACCCGACCTTCGAGAGGGTGATTAAAGTAATCATTAATAATCATGCAACAGAGGCCATTGTCATATCGACGCTTATGGATGACGTATTCCTCAGTGATTTCCGATCGGCCAATCGATGGCGCAGCACAGATTCCGGTAATTTCAAAGAACGTTACTCAACAGCGGCGCAGGAGCGACACTTGATGGCCCGATATAGGCATAATTTTGCA